>LBNU01020957.1:13372-34753 GCA_014162995.1 Artemisia annua | reverse complement strand
TCGTACTGATATTTGATTTTATTGGCAAAACTCAAAAACATTAGACCGCCCCTACAATAATAAACGTTGAAAGTCGTACCAAGTGTTACATCCATAGTCACTTTATAAGACAACGTAAGGAAAAAGTGTCCCATGAAACGGCCATCAGTCACACTTGGCATGGGCAAACTCTATATCAGATTATGCCGACAGTGAGATGCTAGCTGGTGTTTTACATACGGCTCAAGGGTGCAATCATAAAGCATCATTATCAGTTGTAGTTTGTTTGGTAACTAACATAGGGCCATAGGGGAGAAAGATACCATCAGCTTCAGGTGACTCGTTTCGTCAAGGCCAAAAACATGCAAGGCCATGTGGACGGTCCGATAAGACTTACAAAAGGTATTGACTTATATTGAACTATGGGATTTTGGTTATTGAGATATCAACCAAAATATTACCGACGTCACTCAACTCTACACAAAGTCAGAAGCTCTTTTGTAAACAACCTCACGCGGTCACACTTGAAGTTCAAAAATTTAGAAGTTGTTAAAGCAAACGATTTTCCATTAGCATAAAAAGCTAGCATCCCATACACTGATAGAGAACACTGGAAGACCTCATTCATATAAACGACTCTTAATGCAAAATGAAATAAAGTGGTGCAACAAAGTTTTCCATCCAGATCGCCTCAAAACCAGAGGCCTTATTCGCATAACATGCCTCCTAATCAAATATCAGCTGGATCTGGATGCTAATGAAACCAAAATGAGAGAGTGTATATATTAGACTAGAAACTCAAAGCTTTCTGTATAATGTTTGCATGGTTAATCTACATTTACTAATCTAATCCATTTCTTAAGAAGTCACAGGTATTAAAATGTACAACGACTTCTAAGACATAAGATAATCAGATCAGTTTAATTTGTCATGCCTACTTCTAAAATGATACTCGTAAACTTATAATTTCTCTCCTAATGACTCAAATTATGAAAATCAGTATCTCTATACACGAAGATTGTAAACTAACTATTTGCAACTTATAAATAGGCGTCAAAACTCATAATGACATATATATACACGATTTAAACACAAAATTTGTCATATATACCTGTTTTAATATTAAATCAATTAAAAACTCGATTCACATCATTAAATACCCATTATACCATTTATATAAACACATCTCCAAGTTGTCATGGTTGAAGAAAATTATGTACAAATTTACCAATTGTTGGGAAACTATTTTCAAAACAAACATAAGTGTCTTTTTGGGTTGTGTCTTAGGAAGGAAGGTAAGGGTTTGTTGTGTTTTGGTGGTGACCAACGAAATGGCAATTAGTGACAGTTTTTCTGTCACAAAACCGTCGCTAATGAAACGTCATATCAATAAGACGCACCTATTCGTCAAAGGTGGCGGTTATTTCTGTTAAAAGGGTGTCTTTGACTGAACCATCGCGACTGTTAGAAAAGGTTTCAGTTAGCGACGCTTTTTCTGTCGCTAAGTCGTCGTTAAACCGTCGCTAATTGCACCTTTTGGTGAACCATTGTGACTATTTGAATGGTCACGAGCATGCCTATATATAGAGTCATTATTCCAACGTTTTTTATCATCCAAAACAAAAAATAAACACATACAAAACCTTATTTTCAATATACCCGATTGCTATACATAATAGTGCTATAGAACTATTATTTGTAGTGTCTTGAAACCCTCGATAACTCGGTAGTTCATCCGGATTATCACCACCATCGTGTAGTGTTGATAATTGCTACATACGTTGCTTCATTGTATCTTGGGAGGCAATTCGTCAGTAACCCATAACACGATTGTTCTAAAAGAACGGTGGGGGCGAAATTGCTTTAAGGACAGAGATCACTCGCCTTGAAGTAACAAGTAGTAGCATTAAACTTCATTTACAAAACCATCTTTCTAAACCCCAGAACTAACAATCTTAAAGCAATTTCCATATCAAGATGGCGTCCAAAAACCTGATGCAGATGTCAACCGACATCGTGAAGTTGGACCGTTTCGACGGTGGAAGTTTCAAGCGTTGGCAAAAGAAACTGCAATTTCTTTTAGCAACATTGAAAGTCGCATATGTCCTGACCAACCCGTACCCCGAGGAATCTGAAAACGAGACCTTGACTGCATCCCGTGACCGTCTCAAGTTTGCAAATGACGATTTCATTTGTCGTGGCCATATCCTCAATGCTATGTCGGATCCACTCTTCGACGTTTATCAGAACTATCCCACGGCTAGGGAACTTTGGAATGCTCTCGAGGAACGATACTTCACGGAGGACGCAACAAGTAAGAAATTTATTGTTTCTAAATTTAATTCTTACAAAATGGTAGATTCACGTCCTATAATGGACCAAATGTATGAACTTGAGCACATTCTTAGTATGTTTACACAAAACAACATGAATATGGATGAATCCATACAAGTGGCATCCATTATTGATAAACTCCCATCCACTTGGAAAGATGTTAAGAAAAATCTTAAACATCGTAAGGATGATTTATCCTTGAAAGACCTTGGTAAGCATCTTCTTATTGAAGAACAATATCGTTTGGAAAACAAAGCAAACGATGACACGTCCAAGGTACACGTCGTGGAGGAAAAAGGAGAATCTTCCAAAACTGGTGGAAAGAAACGTAGGCACGATGACAAGGACAAAAAGAAGTCCAAAAGGAACAAAAAGGATGTCATCTGCTATAACTGCAAAAAGCCGGGACATATTAAGCGGGACTGCCGCGCCTTAAAGAAGAAACAAGATGGAGACAAAAACAAAGATAACAACTTTGTTGCAATGATATCCGAGGCGTTCTCCCTCGAAGAAGAGAAATCTTGGTGGGTGGACTCTGGAGCCACCCGGCACGTGTGCAATGACCAGTCCATGTTCAAAACATACGAGCCATTGGACTCTATGCTTTACATGGGAAACCAATCAACTGCACAAGTGAAAGGAAAGGGTAAAATCGATTTGGTGTTCACCTCTGGCAATACCCTAACCCTTAAAGATGTCCTCCATGTCCCCGATGTCCGCAAGAATTTGGTATCTGGGTCACTCCTAAACAAATTCGGCTTCAAGCTTGTCTTCGAATCTGACAAATTCATCCTCTCTAAAGGTGGAAAGTTCGTTGGCAAAGGTTATCACACCAGTGGAATGTTCAAGTTGAACATTAAAGATGTTGTAAACAATAGTGTGAATGATGTAAACATGACTGATGTAAGCGACGCTGATAATGCGTCTGCTGGTATTGTAACTAACAATGATGCTATCAATAAAATGCCTACTAGTTCTGCTTACTTTGATTCTTCTTTATTATGGCATGCTAGATTAGGTCACGTATATTTTAAACGCATGAGAAATATGGCTAATGCAAATCTAATTCCTAAGTTAGATTCTAAAAATGATAATTGTCAAACTTGCATGCATACTAAGATTACTAGATTACCTTTTCCTACAAATCAAAGATCTTCAAAAATCTTAGAATTAGTGCATAGTGACGTATGTGACTTACATGCTACACCAACACTTGGTGGGAAAAAGTACTTTGCTACTTTTATCGATGATTATTCACGATATTGCTATGTCTATCTTTTACATTCAAAAGATGAAGTCCTTGAAAAATTTAAGATCTACAAAAATGAAGTGGAACTTAAGTGTGATACTAAAATAAAATGTCTACGGACTGATAGGGGTGGTGAATACTACGACCCTAGATATTTCCAATCTACGGGAATTGTTCACCAAGTTACAGCTCCGTATACACCACAACAGAATGGTATTGCGGAAAGAAAGAATCGCACTTTGATGGATATGGTTAACTCCATGATGTCCTATTCCGGATTAAGATCTGGATATTGGGGCGAAGCATTGCTTACAGCTTGTTACATACTTAACAGAGTACCAAGCAAAAGGAGTAATAAGACTCCATACGAGTTATGGAAACGAAGAACTCCAAAACTAGATTATCTTCGGATTTGGGGTTGTAGGGCTGTAGTCCGACTTCCTGAATCGAAGAAAAGAAAATTAGGAGATAAAGGCATTGAATGCATATTTTTGGGTTATGCCCAAAATAGCAAAGCCTATAGATTCATAGTAGTAGAACCAAATGATCTAATTTCGGTTAATACTATTATTGAATCTAGAGATGCTCGTTTCGACGAACACAGGTTCAAAACTATTCCTAAGGCACATGAACTTTCCAAGGAAATTGTGTCTACGGAAATTCCTACAACTGCTGAAAGGAATGATGATGATTCTTCCCAAAATCATCAACAAGTTGAACCTAGAAGGAGCACTCGCCAACGAAGGCAAAGAAGCTTCGGTCCTGATTTTGAAATGTATCTAATTGAAGGAGATAGACAAAGTTTGCTAAGGGAATATCCAATAATTTATAATTTGGATGAAGATCCGCAAACATACTCTGAAGCAATGAAATCTCATGATTCATCCTTCTGGAAAGAAGCTGTGAATGATGAAATGGATTCCATCATAGGAAATAATACTTGGATTCTTGTAGACTTGCCCCCTGGATCAAAAGCCATCAAGAGCAAATGGATTTTCAAAAGAAAATTAAGAGTTGATGGCAGTGTTGAAAAGTTTAAGGCACGATTAGTTGCCAAGGGTTTCACACAAAAGGAAGGACTTGATTACTTTGACACATACGCCCCGGTTGCACGGACTACAACCATTAGAATTTTGATTGCCTTGGCTTCCATCAATAAACTCATAATTCACCAAATGGATGTCAAGACTGCTTTCTTGAATGGTGAATTAGAGGAGGAAGTGTACATGGAACAACCAGAAGGTTTCATAATACAAGGACAAGAAAACAAAGTCTGTAAGCTTGTTAAATCCTTGTATGGGCTTAAGCAAGCTCCAAAACAATGGCATCAAAAATTTGATCAAGTGATCTTATCTAATGGCTTTAGAATTAACGAATCAGACAAGTGTGTATACAGTAGGTTCGTTAATGGAAAAGGAGCTATAATCTGCTTATATGTAGATGATATGTTAATCTTTGGAACCGACCTAGAACAAGTGCAAATGACAAAGAAAATTTTGTCTGAAAACTTCGATATGAAAGACTTAGGAGAAGCTGATGTTATCCTAGGCATCAAGATTCTTCGAAAGGAAAACAGACTGATGTTAACACAGTCTCACTATATCGAAAAGATCTTAAAGCGTTTTGACAGCTTTGATTGCTTGCCTGTTAGCACTCCATTCGAAGTTGGTTCTAAATTAACTTACAACACTGGTAGAATCTTAGCCCAAAACAAGTATGCTAAGGTTGTTGGTAGTCTTATGTATGCCATGACATGTACTAGACCTGATATTGCATATGCCGTAGGAAGATTAAGTAGGCATACTAGTAGTCCTGGCAAGGAACATTGGGATGCTGTAAACCGAGTATTTAAATACTTGAAGAAAACCATGGATTATGGTTTGGAATACAGCGGAGAGCCATCAGTATTAGAAGGTTATACTGATGCAAGCTGGATAACTGATCAAGAAGACTACGCATCCACGAGCGGATGGATATTCACTCTTGGTGGGGGTGCAGTGTCTTGGGGATCAAAGAAACAGAGCTGTTTAACAGACTCTACTATGGCAGCAGAATTTGTGGCATTGGCTTCATGCTGCAAAGAAGCAGAATGGCTACGGGATTTGTTAATAAACATACCCATATGGCCAAAACCTATGCCACCAATATCTGTACATTGTGATAGTCAATCTACACTATCACGAGCGTACAATCAAGTGTACAATGGTAAGTCTAGGCATATCGGACTTAGGCACAGACAAGTCAATCAGTTGATAAATGATGGGGTGATCACCGTTAGCTTCTTACGATCTAGTAAGAACTTAGCAGATCCTTTCACAAAAGGATTGCCAAGAAAACTGATTGAAAGTACTTCGCAAGGGATGGGACTTAAGCCCACGTACAAGTAGTCATCCATGATGGAACCTTGTCTTGACGCTTGGTTATTCACCAAGTCTCTAGAGAAGCAAAAGTACATCATCCGAACGTGACTTGGAGTTCTGCAAATTTCATAATCATCCCAGGGTTAGCAGAACTTGAACCGTAGTGTAAGATAAGGGTGAATTGTAAAATTCTTAATGGAATTATAACACATGTTGTGTTGGGATGTTTAAGCTACGGTAACATTCCTGATAATATCCACCTATCTGAATGTGGAAGTGAGGCCGCTTCCTATGAGCTAAAGGGCTTGGCTCTAAAGCATTCTGAGAAACCGAGATATAGACCCATGGCCAGTTTCAACGGGTCGGCACAAAGTGGACTGAATGAACGAGAGGAAGGATATGCGTGAAGCGTTTCCGCTTAACATATAAAGGAAGATGGTTCAATGGCTTTGGTCCAACCATTCTTACCCTAGTTAAGCTTGAGCGCTTTCACTACGTAAAGATTCAAGGTGTAATATTCCATCTTTACTTATGCATAACACCCCCGGGGATTTCTGAATCGGGTTAGGTCGTATGTATCATTCAAAACTATGTCTATTTTGAAAATGGTGGGGGATTGTTGGGAAACTATTTTCAAAACAAACATAAGTGTCTTTTTGGGTTGTGTCTTAGGAAGGAAGGTAAGGGTTTGTTGTGTTTTGGTGGTGACCAACGAAATGGCAATTAGTGACAGTTTTTCTGTCACAAAACCGTCGCTAATGAAACATCATATCAATAAGACGCACCTATTCGTCAAAGGTGGCGGTTATTTCTGTTAAAAGGGTGTCTTTGACTGAACCATCGCGACTGTTAGAAAAGGTTTCAGTTAGCGACGCTTTTTCTGTCGCTAAGTCGTCGTTAAACCGTCGCTAATTGCACCTTTTGGTGAACCATTGTGACTATTTGAATGGTCACGAGCATGCCTATATATAGAGTCATTATTCCAACGTTTTTTATCATCCAAAACAAAAAATAAACACATACAAAACCTTATTTTCAATATACCCGATTGCTATACATAATAGTGCTATAGAACTATTATTTGTAGTGTCTTGAAACCCTCGATAACTCGGTAGTTCATCCGGATTATCACCACCATCGTGTAGTGTTGATAATTGCTACATACGTTGCTTCTTTGTATCTTGGGAGGCAATTCGTCAGTAACCCATAACACGATTGTTCTAAAAGAACGGTGGGGGCGAAATTGCTTTAAGGACAGAGATCACTCGCCTTGAAGTAACAAGTAGTAGCATTAAACTTCAGTTTACAAAACCATCTTTCTAAACCCCGGAACTAACACCAACCACTATAGAATTACCAACATTTTCGCCTCCATTACCAATTGCAAGCTCCTATTGAACTATACCAAAGCACTACCGCCGAAATCATGGTTAATACATTTACGTGTTTTCGTGTTTTGTTCTTCATTATCTTCATATAAGGTTTCTTTTGCGGTGTTTTAAATATTACATATTTTTCATTTGCTATGTTTTAGCGAGGGTATTTTGTTAAAGAGGATAGGTTGTCATAAGGGTGATCACGGTCCAAAAACCGGACCGGACCGAAGACCGAGAACCGGAAAAACCATAAACCGAGACCGGACCGAATGTGGTCGGTCCGGTCTCGGTCCGGTCCGGTCCGGTCGGTCTTCGGTCGGTCCGGTCCAATTAGGCAAGATTTGGCAAGTTTTTTCGAGTTTTTGACGGTCCGGACTGGACCGGACCGGACCGACCGGACCGAGGACCGAATTAGCCAAAAAGCTTAGACCGAGGACCGAACCGAATGTGGTCGGTCCGGTCCGGTTCGGTCCGGTCCGGTCGGTTTTGTCGGTCGGTCCGGTCCGGTCGGTTTTGTCGGTCGGTCCGGTCCATCCGGTCCGTTTGCTCAGCCCTAGGTTGTCATAACCACCTTTTACAAAAACATGGAAAGAGTAGCTTTTTGAGTTATGTGCTTTGAAGGTCTACAAACGCAATTAATTGATTATCAAACACAACTAACGGAGTAATTGCGTTTTTGGATCGTGATAATAAAATAATCTATACCCAATCGCATCCTAAACACCTCCTTAGTAGAAACATTTGGTTTTTATCTTTACTTTGAACATGAGAATACATTGTGTTATTTGGTTTGTATAAGAAGCTCAATAACTTGTATTATTCATTTATGAGGTGTTTTAATAATAACAAATAATCAAATAATACACCAATAAGCTCAATAACTTGTATTATTCATTTATGAGGTGATTATATTTTTAGTTTTTTATCCCACACCGTTATTATGCTATGGCCAAGTGTAAACCTCTCATTGATGCAGAGGTAATATGGCGGGCATTTCGTTAAGACACATAACAATACCTCGTATGAAGATTCTCATGGCACCATGAACCAAGAATATGACGTCACGTGTCATTCTTGTCTCCTCCATAAAATAAACCCCACGTGGGTCATCCATAACCACTGGATCACATCCAAGGAATATCATACAACCCAAAATGCATCTTTATAAATAAACATGCATTTCTTTGAGAAGAACCAATTCCATCTTCTCCATTTTATACACACTAAACCCTAGTTGTATGTGAGCGTTACCCCGACTTTAGATAATACGCTTATCTCGGGATTCTTACCAATAAGAAACCGAACATACTATTAGCCTAATCTTACATCATAAACTTAAACTAATTCTTACTGAAGTATATATGTAGTATAGATAGTAGTTTGAAACATCAAACATTCAAACTCCGTTGGTTCCTTCTTATTATGGTGGAACGGAACAATCCGATTAACCATGAACTAAATTGCCTTTAAAAAAAAAAAAAAAAAAAAAAAAAAAAAAAAAAAAAAAAAAATCCATGAACTAAATCATCAAGATTCAAGACACTAATTATAGCATAATGAGTTAATGACAGATGATTCTATTTGTGCCTTTGTGGGCTCGAACCCCCTTCATCAATTAGCCCAGCAATCACAACTCATTTAGTTAAAAGCATAATAACAAGTATTTCATTTGTGGCCACATGGTTGACGATCTAAGGGCAGCCCAATAGAGATACCATCAATTTACAAGCTCATGTATATACCAGGTTCATCTAAGCCCAATTTAAAAGAAGCCCACTTCACTCTGAAAACTAGAAGATACGTTAGATACAATATCTAGGGTGTGCAGAATTCAAGTAATACCCGAACCGAAATCCGAAACCGAATCGAAAAAATCGAACTGAAATCGTAGCCGAACCGAATTAATATTCAGTTTTCGGTTTGGATATGGGTTTAGCAAACTGAAAACCGAACTAAAAACCGAATTCACATAAATATATATTTTTAATATATTTATATATTAAAAAATATTAAAATTATTTCATAGTATAGATATAATATCTTTTAAGGTTGATATTTTATTCCAAAAAAATCTATATAATTTATTAAAATTATGTAATTCGGGTTATTCTGTTCGGTTTTCGGTTATCCGGTTTTCAGTTATTTGGTTCTTCGGTTTAATCCAATTTGAATTTAGTTTGGTTCGGTTCGTTTTTCGGTTTTACCCAGAAATTTTTTTTAAACGAACTAACCGAATCGAATAAACCGAAAAACCCGATAACCGAGACCGATGAACACCCCTAAAGATACCCTACGTATGCTACAACTGAAAAGACGATCAAAAATATTCATACGAATTTTACAGTTTGAAACATCAGTATATCATACGACTCTGTGATTGAGATTATGGGAATTAATAGTCGAAGTGGAAACTATTAAGGCATTAAGACCATCTTTTATTCTTTTCAACAATTTGATACGGAGTAATTTGATTACGTGATATAATTCTATACTTTTCTTTTTTTTGTTGTAGTAAAATACTACTCGAGATTATCATGTATTCATGTTGCATACCGTCAGGTGCCTAAATACGAAATGAGCTAAATTTTAAACAAGAATCTGAGCGAACTCAACATGGTTATACAAAACATGGGTTTGCAGTTAGAAAGGAAACAATTATAATGTTGAATAAACTAATTATGCGGTTGACATTAATGAATAATGATGATAATGAAACCTATCTACAATGAAGTCGAGAAAATGATGTCTTAAACATTTATGAAGATAATGAAAATTTTATGAACGACGAAAATCTAGAAGATGACGAGGTTAATATTAATGAAGATGATGAAAGCCATGTTGAAAAAAATAATATTTTTTTTGAACGTGTTGAAAAAAATAATAGAAGTCCTCAAAATTGTTATGTTGATGGAGTTAATAACAACATTTTTTATGTAACAGTTGGTATGGTTTAAGTTTAAACATTAAAGATATTCAAGACTTATTTACGAAGTACAATAACTCAATAACGCGTTAGCAATTGTTGAGGTTTGAAAGCAGTTATTTAGAAATGTAGATTATGGCAAGGTAATTAACTTTTTTTGCTTAAAGAAATGCACGATGACATCGTTTTAGGTGATATCTATTGAACTCGTTATATAGAGTTTGTCTCCTCATGTTGTTTTATGGGGTTAATGTTGGGATGGTTTAGGTTTAAATATTAAAAATTGGGCGTTCGGATGAGCTGTTTAACCAAGTTCCAAACCCTTAAATGATAACGTCTTATTTGTTTATAAGAAACATATTTCACTCGGCTTGGTCCGGATATCTAAAAACTTAGACAGACCTTGACCACCATGAAACCAACACATACATCTTCACGTCGCACACAAACACCAACAATCCCACTTGATTTATGGTTTTGTCTATTGTACGCTATATCTAGGATTTTCTTTTAACCAAGAAGTTAAGTTCATTTCTTAACTGAGGTGGCGCTGGGATAACAGACCAATAAATGTTATTGGGGGACTTGCTGCACCTACCTCTCTTAAAACGAGCATTGATACATCCTACTACAAGTACTATTTTCTCCTAATTATCTTTCTACCCACTTTAATACATGACAAGTAAAATCCAGTTGACAAATGAAAATTTATGCTTAATTATATAAATAAAATTTAAGATTAGATTTTATATATTTATACTGATAACATTAACTCATTAATTGTTATAAATTACCCTTTATCTTTTAATATAACAACTAACTGCTCATTTCGTCTCAAAATTATTGTCAGATGACAAAAATCACACAATTTAATAAAAATGAGACGTCTACAATTTTAATCACTTAAATAGAATATTTCTCCACAAACTTCTTTTTTTATTACTTAAAGTGAAAAATGGACAACTATTTTAAGACGTTCAAAAAGAACATATGGACTGTAATTTTAAGACAAGGGAAGTATCTCACAATATCTACACAACAAATCAATCTCACAATGTCATAAGCAGGACTTAAATAACCATTTTGATAGAATAAATTCACACATGAGGTACCATTGAGACACAAATATTATGTTTCGAGTTTTTTTAGTGATGCGGTTTAATCTTTTATTAATAATCCAATTTCTGTAATAATATCACTACAAAACAAAAGACCTATGGTGACAGAGGTTTTGGTAACACAAATTTTTTTTATTTTTATAAAATTTAACATTTTAGTGACACTTTTTAAAAAATTTTGTGACACTTTAGTGAATACAAATTTTTGTCATTTAAAGCACATTTTGTACATAAAAGTTGTCACCAAATCTCAAAATTTTAAGTCTTTTGTCACTATAATTAGACTTCTAACTACTATACTTTTACCTACACTTTTAAGTGTAGGAGAAGCACATATAATTTTAGTGGCACTTTTTTTATATTTTGGTTGACACTTTTTACTTTAGTGTTATTTTTTTAACTCGTGACATTTTTTTAAGTGTCACCAAAGACTGTATAAAAGATAGTGCAATCATATTGTCCACAAATCTTTGAACACGTCTAAAAATCATATCTTCTTTTCTATTTGGAACACGTTCACAAATCATATGGATATAAAGTATCCAAAGTCGTCGTTGACCCATTTTATCAACTATAGTCCACAAGATTTTATCAACTATAGTCGTCGTTGGCTTTTAAATATTTCCCATTTATCATCTCATGTTCTGTCTCCTTTTCTACCGACATGGGACTGTTATACATAAATGGTTAAAGAACTTTACCAATCGAAAACTTGGTCACGTTGTTACTCGAAAACTTGCGTCTTTGTAAATGACAATAGAAAGGTTAAGATCAAATTTACCAAGTAATCTAGGTACATCTAAATCACTAATGACACATGTGTTAGTAGTTAATCATAACATTTCAATGCAAGTTGGCCTATTTTATACTCCGTACCTGTATTACGAATTGGTTATAAAATTTCTGCCCCAACGTTCAATTAATTAAAGTAATCTATGCAAATGAAAAATAATCACCAAAAGGCTCTTACAATAACATGAACAACGTCACTTAAAAAAAATAAAAAAATCGCCATAACATGAACAACGTCACTTAAAAAATAATAATAAAAAAATTAAAAAAAATAAAAATAAAATCCAAATATACTTGGGCTATAATATTGTACTGTATTATGTACCAATCAGGGCATTGCTCCATCCAGCGACGTGACAAAATTTAACTTTTGTTGATCTAATTTAGTTTTGCTCAAACTTTTCTATTAAGACAATCCCTTTTCATTTTTGTAGAAGAGATTAATCGATAGACATATGCTCACTTAATAGTTCGTGTGTCAAATTATATACATCATTTTCTTTCCTTCACATACATAATTACATTAGTAGCCCAAGCGCCCTTATGGCTCTTGCATTACTAAAACACTACCCTTATTTAATAGAATATAATTTACTTTGATATAAAAAAGTACTAGCCTAAGGCCCGGCCGTTGGCCGGCTAGCTAAAAGTTTTATTATCAAACATAAAAATGTAGTACAAACATGATATAAAAATTGAATACGCTAAAATATATAATGCTGAAAGATAAATAATGTAACATAAATAACTTTGAATGTATTGTTTAAAAGATAAAAATAAAAATGGAAAAATAGTTGATGAAAGACTTCTTTGTACACGACGTTAATTGTGTGATTGCAATAGTTGCCATCTTTGTCACAACATAAGACTTTAAGGCCCTTCTTGATCTTTACCCTTGATACGACGTTTTAAATACATACTTGTCAAACTGACAGATTTATATATATAGCTCAAAAAATTATAGCCTATGCTCTTTGTATAATCCTCTAGTGCCTCATCATGCCACAATAGAGCACCACATGGCCTACATGAATGAATTGGATCCCCTAGGTCCAAGTATTCTGTTCCATAAACAATTTATCATAATTCATTATATATGCCTCACATAAACATTGCAACATAAATGAGGGGGCAATGGGCATCTTAAAAACAAAGAAAGAAGAAACCTTTTGATATGTCTGAAACATAATCCAGAGTTAAAGTGTGAGGGAATGGTTGTGAGAGGAGTGTTGTCACTTAATACGATAAGCCTGGTTCACCGCTTGAATAAACTACAAAAATAGTGGGCACCAAAATTATTAATAACTATTTATAAATATTTGTTTATAAAACTGGTTACTTGAACTTTATGCACATTGCATAAAGACATTCGGCTTTCATGGTGAACATGTTTAGAGGAGTAGTGTCGGGAATAGTTTCAAATGTGTTGCACACACTTGCTTCAGCATGGCGGGTCGACTCACATATTGACACCTGTTGATATCTGTTAATGTTTCCCAATAATGGATATTGCCTGTTGATAGGGATTCATACCATCTCCAAGATGATGCAAGCTTTTTCTTTGGAAGGATCTTGAACCTATTTTCCGAAAGAATAGTTAGCAGTTTCTTCATTCGTAATCATTACAAACTAAAATGCACAACAGGTCTGGTAATTTAACCTGTATACTCATAGCTCTTAGTAAAGTCAATACCATGAATGAGGTTGGAGGATTCAAGACCTGCACGTGCAAGATCATCCATCACCTGAACATAAAATGAACTTCTCATTTTAACAATAGAAGGCATTTTAAAAGAAAGGAGGAAACTTACACGAATGCAATGCTTTTGCATTACCACATGCACCACCATGACATAAAACTTGTACATGCTAAAAATATATGGCCCAATACTAATAAAATACATCAGGTTTTTTCATCAAAATATGTTTATCATGATGGTATGACACGACTTAGCATACAAAGATAATGTTAAAAACCAAAAGAAAATCCTATTTTAAACACATAATCCGGAAATACAATTGGCCTGCAGATATTGATCATTAACAATAAAAATTAAACCAATTGTATTAATTAGTTGATACTGTGTATTTCAAAGCAATTAGAATGAAATAATTTCAAATAGTAAATAATAATAATAATAATAATAATAATAATAATAATAATAATAATAATAATAATGACTAAGGTATTCAATTTTTAACATCCAAAGATAGGTCTACATATCTACACTTAGCTCGTTATAGCTTTCGTAGATTTACAACACCCACTTAAGAAAGGTAAACACGAAAAAGTAGCCACTCAAATAGTATGTGCCTACTGTTCTTTTATTTGCACTACATAAGCCATTCCAACACTATGGGCCTATAGTGCTTTTATTTGCACTAGATAAGTGAATCCAAACACTATTTCCTGAATCGGTTTTACAACAGTGGGAAACGAAATAATTTGCAGCTAAACCCCATTTTTTTTAACATAGATAATGAATTTCTGGCCTGAAAATAAATTTGTTCTAAATATACTTATGAAACAGAAAGTTACCAGACCATGGCTAACGGTAACAGAATTTTCAGAATTCTTAGTCTCTAAAGTGTTGTCGGGTCAGAAATTGTCACCTCTATCTCAATATCCCGCAAGGCAATTAAGTATGTGACTTATTGCTATAGTACATCTTTCAGTTTTGACCCGTTCATATATATAGAGGTCGATTTAGCCTACTTGGGTCGAATAAAAAACGTAGCTCTTCAGTTTCAATGTGTACTTAATTTTGACTCTCAAAATTTGGACTAAAAGTAGCCTAATGTCTCTTTTTTAATACAATTTTAAATCTAAATTCGATAGACTAATCCTTCTTAGTAACAATCGCCACATCTTCACTTTCCAATGTCATTAAAAACAGTAACATAGGCTTTAAGATAAATTTTGTTGATAGATTATCGTTAAAAATAGTAACATAGTTTTTAAGATATTATTAAACTTCATATAACGTGTGAAATAGTTGATAAAATATCGTCAAAAATAATATAATGTTAAAACTTTATGTTTATGAACATTATGTAACAAACGAACGTGTGATTTTATAAATTAGTTGTTTTGTACAGTAAAATAGCTTATAAAAGCACAAAAGAATATAAACCAATTAAGCATACTTGATTGTATAAGCACTAACCAAACCTTCAAGAAAATATCATCAAAAATATCAAATTAAGCATTTGAATACACTGAGAGTACTTACTTTTATAACTATTTGTCACACATTTTCCATCAAAGACCTGATTGTTACCTTTTTTCTTCTATATACTTTTATGTTTCTATAGACATGTTTTTATAACTCTTATAGCATATAACTGCGGAAGTAACTCGCTCATCCAATTTTCAGAGTTCCTTTAAATCGTACATAAACTATAATGAATTAATCTTTATACCAAACAGGACTTTTAGAATTCTGGAACTAAAATCAGTCCCACTAATAAGAATTATTGGTTTTCAAAAATGATCTTTTTACAAAGAAAGCTTATCGTTATGCACTTCATCATGGTACTAATCCAATTCACTTATTCACATATGAAGTCACTGCAATAAAAACCAAATATAGCTCACAATATCAAAACATAGGAAATATAGGATTTATCTTGATAAAAATTACTATTACAGATTGAAGGCAAGTCTTAAGCTCATTCGAGAAACATAAACCTTCCATCTTCATCGTCTGATGTCATCTTTAATTTGGCTTATGTGCTCCTACTGCTTGTAGGAGTGATTTCCTTTGTATTAGCTATGTATCCTTTTCCTATTTTAATTCAATGCTACCTTAAAAAAAAAAAAAAAAAAAAAAAAAAAAAAATGTTGCAATCATGTTTCAAATAACATAAGACATCAACTAATTAGTAATTACTTTTGGGAAAAATAGTAATTACTTTGACGCAACTTCAAATAACATAAGACATCAACTAATTACTTTGGTGCTTATCTCAACCATCAATTAATACATTCAACGATTCAAATACGTGGTTTCATCCAAAATTTGTGTTTGGGGTTTTATTATTTTAGAAGTGGTTATCTATCTACATAATAATGATCATGAGCAAGCAATCTCGAACACCCTTCCATGTGAGTGCACATATGAGTACAGAAATCTCCAAATAACTAAAAATATACTTCCATCTTGAATAGTTTGTAAAATAACACATACAGTACTACATCAAAAAGAACAAAACATAAAATCTATGCACATATTAAATAGCAAAAAGCCAAAAAGATGTTAGCTCACTTACGAAACAGTAGGGACGATACCATAAACACAATTGAAAGGCATAAAAGCAAAACGCTTAAGCCTCTATATTATTCTTTTAGTCATTTCGTCAAATACTTGGTACATTCTTCATTAAACACCTATTACAAAAAGATCATTGTTTAGGCATTTTATCGAACAAAAAGTTCATCAATGAGCTGCGTTTTGTATTTAAATTTCATCAACTTTCCTATACCAATAAAATTATAACAAAAATAAAATCAAACACATTAAGACCAAAACAATAGGGTATAAAATAATAAACTACAAACAGTGATAACATAATTAAGTGATAACATATTATTTATACAATTCATCAAAATGAAACCATAAATCGAAAATTAACCTGGAAGAAATATGTTTTGATATAAAATCGAAAATTAACCCATGACTTGACGAGGAGTTTAACCATCAATCCTTCTATCGTCTTTGTGATCACTGTATTTTTTTTCTCAATAAGTTAGCAAACAAATACAATGATATAAACTAATTATTTGCGATTGATTGAGATAAAAAAATAGGGATCTTTCACATACTTTTGTGACGGAGAATTCATTTGGGGGGAGTTTTTTTGTTGCGATTGATGAGATCTGGGAGAAGGTTTTTTTGTTAGAATTAAATGCTTGAGGGTAAATGCTAGAAGCGAACAATTAGGGACGAAAATGATTAAGGACCGCTAGATTGAAATAAATGCCAGGTGGCAGGTTTTAAGGATTTTTGGGGGGAGACTTGCCAAAACCCAACCTTGTTTTATATAGTGTTGAGATTAGTGATATCTCTTGTTTTGTGAAAAACTCATCAATCAAATATCAAATGGTTATAGTTTCAAGTCCTGTTTAAGACATGTGAAATAGTTTGTGATTATATATTGTGAGATAGTTAGTTTCCGTTCTAAAAAAAAGTTGCAATTAGAATAAGTTACAATTATTTGAGTTGATACATATAAAATTTCATATACGTATAATTTGAAAACAGTAAATGACCTAAACCTAATTTTCTGTAGACGTTAACGTTGACGTTGACTTAGGAAATTAAGTTTCTATATAAATTTGATGGAATGCATTTCTAAATAAAAATTTGTGACGGTTTTTAGGTACGTGTTTTGTCACACCAATTTCCTATAAGAGACAACTCTTAGGGTTGAGACTCTGACACCAATTAAGAGTATTTAGTCTCCCATGCAGCTTCGGTCCGCTTTGGCGGATAGCCAATAGACTCTACCATAAAAGCCAGTTGCTTTGCAATTTTGTGGTCTCTGCTTTGTCATACATCCAATAAATCCAATAACCACCTCTCCCGCGTCAGCCATATCCAGCGTCAGCCATATCCACAGACACCGAGCTTTGGCATCAACTACCTGCATGGTGTGAGCTAAGAGAGTGGAACAATTTATGGATGACGAATTAGTCTAAGATTACCCATAGGGAAAGACCTTAAACCCATTGGTTTAGCAGTCTTATCTTTTATATCTAGTTCGGGTCGCTAGTCCTTACACACTTTATCATATAACTATCTATCCCGTTGGATGAGGGTGATATCTAATTAAGATCAAAGCATTAAGTTCCTCAACTGATCTATATGACCTTGTTTTTATGTATTCGCCACGCACTAAATTACTAAGTAAGTTGTTTACCGTTCATTAAATCTTAAACCCTATCGTCTAATACTTTTAACGCCATCAGGTCAATGAAGAATGTCTTAACCACTAAGGGATACCGGTCAGTATATTAATGATTTCAAGTGCTTTAATTTTTGGTATTTAACTTACTAATAAACTACTCTCAACACACATTCATGATAAATTGAAAGGCGTAAGTCTATAACCTCATATAAACGAGGCATTCAGTCCCCGTGCTACGCACGGGCTATCGCATTCAGAACCCGTGCTACGCACAGGCTATCGCGTATTCTTTCTGTGTATTGTCGAGTGTATGCTTAATTATTGTTTAGTATGTTGTATGAAACGTTTTGACTTTCTTGTATAAAAATTTAAAAATGTTGATGTTGTTTTGGTTTTGTGGTGTTGTATTTTATAAATGGGCTATTGGTTATTAAGTTGTGATGGCTTTGTATAAATGATGGGTTTATATTGCAAGTTTTAAGCATTTTTTTGAAGTTTAGGATGTTAATGGTAATGCATTGTATGTCGAGGGGTTGTTTTATACCCAATGTATAAATGAGGGGTTTATGTTGCAATAACGGCTTTAAGTCAAAATTATGTATTTTTTCCTTTCTATTCATTACTCAATATGATATTTTTAACATTAAAGTCTAAATAATATTAATAAATTTTATCAATAAACTCAATTCAAAATAGCTAACCAAATGAATATTAATTAACACACTATTAATAATTCCTAAAACCTTTGGACTCCACTATTATGTCTTAAACTTAATTTTTTTAATTTAAAATGGGTTCGAGCAAAAATTATGTACTTTTTCTTTTATATTCAGTATTCAAGTTGCATGCTTAAATAAACTAATCACGCTAAAAATTATCATTAAACCATTTAAATGTTGTTTTACATACATGCTCGTGCACATTTTCTTGAATCAATTCGCACATGTGAGCTATATCAATAGAAAACACATGTAAATTACTTGTATATGAAAATGCATTAACATAATACATATATCCATATATATTGCATTAGGTTAAATCATCAATTATTCTTGCAACCTTTTCAACTTTATCTCAATCGATAACGGACTTTTAATTCTATACTAATTACTAAATATCATGTGATTAATTCCGGCAAGCCTTGCACTTCCATCTCGATATTGTATATACTTCACATTAAATGCATCATTTGTTTTTTGATAAAAGTTTGAACTTTTGCTTATGTATAAAACTCAACTTTTTATTTGATATTATAATTTACAAACGGCTTTAAGTCAAAATTATGCATTTTTTCCTTTTTATTCATTACTCAATGTGCTATTTTTAACATTGAAGTCTAACTAATATTAATAAATTTTATCAATAAACCAATTCTAAATAGCTAACCAAATGAATATTAATTAACACACTATCAATAATTCTTAAAATATTTGGACTCCACTATTATGTTTTAAACTTAATTTTTTTAATTTACAAATGGGTTCGAGCAAAAATTAATAGAAAACACATGTAAATTACTTGTATATGAAAATGCATTAACATAATACATATATCTATATATATTGCATTAGGTTAAATCATAAATTATTCTTGCAACCTTTTCAACTTCATCTCAATCCATAACCGACTTTTAATTCTATACTAATTACTAAATATCATAGGATCAATTTCGGCAACCCTTGCACTTCCATCTCGATGTTGTATATGCTTCACATTAAATGCACCGGTTTTGTTTTTAGATAAAAGTTTGAACTTTTATTTATGTTTAAAACTCAACTTTTTTATTTGATTTTATAATTTACAAACGGCTTTAAGTCAAAATTATGTTTTTTTTTCCTTTCTATTCATTACTCAATGTGCTATTTTTAACATTAAAGTCTAACTAATATTAATAAATTTTATAAATAGACCAATTCTAAATAGCTAACTAAATGAATATTAATTAACACACTATTAATAATTCCTAAAACCGTTGGACTCTACTATTATGTCTTAAACTTAATTTTTTTAATTTACAAATGGGTTCGAGCAAAAATAAAAGATTTTTTCTTTTATATTCATTATTCAAGTTGCATTCTCACATAAGCTAATCACGCTAAAAAGTATCATTTAACCATTTAAATATTGCTTTACATACATGCTCGTGCACTATTTTTTAAATCAATTCGCACATGTGAGTTACATCAATAGAAAACGCATATAAATTACTTGTATATGAACATGCATTAAAATAATACATATATCTATATATATTGCATTAGGTTAAATCATCAATTATTCTTGCTACTTTTTCAACTTTATCTCAATCTATAACCGACTTTTAATTCTATACTAATTACTAAACATCATGTGATCAATTCCGGAAACCCTGGAACTTCCATCTCGATGTTGCATATACTTCGCATTAAATGCACCGGTTTTATTTTTCGATAAAAGTTTGAACTTTTGCTTATGTTTAAAACTTAACTTTTTTATTTGATATTATAATTTACAAACGCCTTTAAGTCAAAATTCTGTATTTTTTTTTCCTTTCTATTCATTACTCAATGTGATATTTTTAATATGTCGTATTTTGCTGTCTAACTAATATTAATAAATTTTATCAATAAACTCAATTCTAAATAGCTAACCAAATGAATATTAATTAATACACAATTAATAATTCCTAAAACCTTTGGACTCCACTATTATGTCTTCAACTTATTTTTTTTAATTTACAAATTGGTTCGAGCAAAAATAATATACTTTTTCTTTTATATTAATTTTTCAAGTTGCATGCTTATATAAACTAATCACGCTAAAAAGTATCATTTAAACATTTAAATGTTGCTTTACATACATGCTCGTGCACTATTTCTTGAACCAATTCGCACATGTGAGCTGCATCAATAGAAAACACATGTAAATTACTTGTATATGAAAATGCATTAACATAATACATATATCTATATATATTGCATTAGGTTAAATCATCAATTATTCTTGCAACCTTTTCAACTTCATCTCAATCCATAACCGACTTTTAATTCTATACTGATTACTAAATATCATGTGATCAATTCCGGCAACCCTTGAATTTCCATCTCGATGTTGTATATACTTCACATTTAATGCACCGGTTTTGTTTTTCGATAAAAGTTTGAACTTTCGTTTATGTTTGAAACTCAACTTTTTATTTGATATTATAATTTACAAACGGCTTTAAGTCAAAATTATGCATTTTTTCCTTTCTATTCATTACTCAATGTGCTATTTTTAACATTGAAGTCTAACTAATATTAAAATTTTTTATCAATAAACCAATTCTAAATAGCTAACCAAATGAATATTAATTAACACA
>LBNU01020956.1:11820-30377 GCA_014162995.1 Artemisia annua | reverse complement strand
CGTGCATGGCATAGGAGGAGATAAGAGCTCATAGAATTGGAGAGATATGTATGCCACTCCATGAGATATTAGGAATACACCCTTCATCCACACAAGTAACACACATATCAATTAACCGGTAAAAGATAGTTAGGGAGTAATGAAATCTAAGTAAACACAATTTTCTCCATATTGTTTTCACAACCACAATAGTTTAGATATTTATTTTATTTTAATTTGCAAAAGTAGTAAACTTGGGTTAGTTGATTAACAACTAATTCCGCCCTTCTTCCAAAACCGAGATTTTAATTGCTTTCATAAAAATATAAAAATACAAAAAGAATCTTCCTTCCACCCTTAGACCTATTAGATTAGCTATTATGTCCTAACGAACACTATTCCCTGTGAGAGAACGATCAATCCACCGTACTTACCATTTCACTATACTACATCGGTCAGGTACACTGCCTGGTGGGGTTGTAAGCCTCTTGAGATCCCTTAAGAGGTAAAACCTGTTGTAAGGTCACAAAACCACGCATCAAGTTTTTGGCGCCGCTGCCGGGGAATAGTTATTGTTTAGGTAGAAATTTTTATTTCTTTAGGTCTACTCACTAGAATCCTTTCTAGTGAGATTTTTATTTTCTTTTTCTAGGTTTTCTTTAGTCTATCTTTTTCTTCGTGTTTTTATTCGTAATCTTTACCATCCGCCATCATGGAAGGTGGTAACATCCTTGATCCCAACAACCCGACTCAACCAAACCACCCACCACAACCAAACCAACCTCCTAGACCCCGCACCTTAGGAGAGTATTCCCGACCTTTTTGCATTATCTGACAAAAGATTCCCGCACCTTCTTGGTTATCGAAACACCATTGAGCTCACTCAAGTAGCCAATGTCACTCCCTTGCGATCCGACACCATCCGATTGTTGCAAAGCGGATGCGCATTCCATGGACTTCGTTCCGAAGATCCAAACCAACATCTCAAGGATTTCCTCAAAATCGTAGATTCCATAGACCTTGATGTTGCAACTCGAGAGACGACTCGATTGCGTCTCTTCCAATTCTCTCTACGGGACCAAGCTAGTCAATGGCTTGAGCGACTTCCCGCAGGATCCATCACCTCTTGGGACGATCTCACAACTCGTTTCCTTGCTCAATTTTTCCCACCGGGGAGAACTACCAAGCTAAGGAATGATATCTTGGCGTTCCAACAACGCCAAGGCGAAACCCTCTACGAGGCATGGACTCGATTCAAGGACTTACTCCAAAAAGTCCCTCATCATGGCATAGACCTTTGGCTCCAAGTCCAAATCTTCTATGACCACATCAATCTCCACACGAGGCAAACCATTGACCAAGCGGCCGGTGGCAAGCTACGTGATCTAAGTGCGGAACAATCATGGGATCTCCTAGAAGATCTTGCTCTATATGACAACGAAAGTTGGAATGATCCCCGTGATTTGAATAAAACGGTCAAGGCAATATCTTTGCCTTCGAATAATTCAAGCACTTCCGACCGTAGGATCATAGAACTTGAAGACCAAGTCAAGTTTCTCATGAAATCCTACGAAGCTCCTAAACCTTCAAGCCAAGTGAACAAAATCACTTCTTCGTGCGAATTATGTAGTGGTCCCCACGACACTCGTGATTGCATGGAACTCCCCGAACAAGCTTTTGCGGACTACGCATCCACGCGTACCGACGGAGCGGGAGATAAGTGGTACACTTTCAAACCCGAGCCAAACCCTTATGGAGATTCATACAACCCCTCATGGAAAAATCACCCCAACCTTAGGTGGAAGTCAAACCAAAACGCACCCCAAAACAATTCTTCCAACCCACCTAACCGGTTTCAATCCAACGGTAATTCCTCAAACCGTACCTTCAACAACAATCCTTCCAACAACTATGGTAGTACCAACAACTTTGAAGGATTGATGTCCAATTTTATGGCATCTCAAGAAGCTCGCATAGCTAAATTCACATCCGAATTCAATCAACAACAAGTAGAGATGACCAATAAAATTGACAACTTGTTGAAAGCCCTCAACAACCAAGTGCTATCACCCCCACAAAAGGACGCTAGAAACACCAATAGCGAACCACAAATCAAGGACCCCTCTTCATCCAAACATGTCCACTTCGTAAACGTTGTGACCATTAGACCAATTGATAGGAGTGAGAATGATAGTGAATCAAAGGATGAGAGTAAGGAATTAGAGGATGATAGGAAGGCTAAGGTTAGCGAAATAGAAGAAGTAGAGGAGGAGGATTACTTCAATAGGTTACCCACTAAGGAAGAGCGAGCATATCATAAGAATCTATTCGATGACTCCGAGACCCCATACATCCTAGGTAACCCAATTTTCAAGGTGGGCGATCCATCTAATCTCAACATACCATGCAACATCGGGCATTTGCATATTTGGAAAGCGTACATTGACCCTAGATCACCCATTAACATCATGACTAGAGCTCAATACAATTTGATAATGAAAAGTCAACTAGGGTATAGAGTGTTTCCCGATAAGGGATGGATTAGTAACTTCACGGGAAGAGTTAAAGGATTACCGGTTTATGTAGGAAACTTTACCTATGTCACCGACTTTGTGATTGTAGAAGATATCCGCCCAATAATCGATGCAAGTGTGACCCAAGTAGTCTTAGGCAAACCATTTATCGAGGTCTCTAGAATGACTCATGAACCTTCCTTAGGGATAGTCACATTTAAGGATGAGACCGATGAGGTGAACTACCAAATGCCGTATAAGATAGAGCAATACCAACACTTGTCAAACGTTGAGAAGGAGCTCAAACAAGCGGTTTACTATAGGAATGATGAGGATAGACGTAGGGGAGTAGACTATGTCATGAAAAGGATTTTCGGTTTCTATAAGGATTGTTTGAACTTAGGGCCCGAATACAAAACCGGAAAAGAGGATGACTTAGGAACCGAGACCAACGACGAAGTCACGTAACGTACGGTGACTTTGAGTCTAGCTACAAGACTCGTTAATAAAGAAAAGCGCTTCTTGGGAGGCAACCCATGTTTTGTGTGTTTTTGTGTGTTTATTTGATTTTATTTGTTTCCGTATGTAAGTTATATTTCTTGTTATTGATTCATGCTTCAAACTAAATTGTGAAAATGCTTTATTTTGTTTTTAACTTCGTCTTAACTACATATAAAGGTATTTTGCAAAAGCTAAGTGTAAGGGAAATCTAAATCGGTTTATATAGAACGAATGAACATGAATCATAACAATGAAATTAGCATACATATTAGTACTTGTTTGAGTCAAATGCTTGTATCGAGTCATAATGAATTTTTGCAGGAATTCCAGGAAGTAAGATCTAGTTTTTCCAGAATTTTTCCCGGAAGCTTAACATGAGAATTCTGTCAGAACTTTCTGACGGCGTCAGGGTTAACACCTGACGGCGTCAGGTTATAATTTTCTGCAATTTTTGAAAGTTTTGTATTTTTCCGGAAACCTAAAAGTTTTGTCAATTCTTTAACTTATAATCTCCAGGAATTCTGCAATATATTCATTCCACAAGCATTATATCTTATTATATAGATTTTACCGCCGATTTTACGCGAGGTTGGCCTTTATCTTTTTCAGGTTAACAGGTTATTTTGGATAAGAAGACGTTTATTATTTCGGAAGGGAAGCTTTGAACGTTCGTCTCTCTTGGAAGAAGACCTAACCATGTTACTTCATTATCCACAACAAACGATTCAGGGGAGTATTTGATTTCATTCTTTCATCTTATTTACTTTTACGTCTTTTATTTGAACATTGGGGACAATGTTCGGTTTAAGTGTAAGGGGGGTAAATGAAAGCACCGTTGAGAATATACCTATGCTTGATGTTTTGCTTTGTTTGATAGAAAATTTGTAATAAAACCAAGAGAAATGTTTGTTAGGGCAATTTCAGCGCCAATTTAAATTTTTTTATAACATTTAGAAGTGAAATCTTGATCTTAATGAGCGTCTTATGGATAGGAAATTGTATGACTAGCACAAAACCGTACCACTAAAAAATTTTCCACCCCAAATATGTGAGGTTCGCCCCTAGAATTGGTAGGAAAAGCATCCATCTTTGGTGCTATGATGTGAGTACCGGTAGTACTTAGATTCTAGAACTTGCGTTAGGACCATCTCAAATCCACAAGTGAGACTATATTCGTGTAGTTAAGATTTACTACATGATAAGAGGCATTAGGATTAACCCATTGTTTTACACCCGTATATTTGTTATAATTACATTGACTTCATTGGTCAAGTAATTCTCCCACACCCTTTGCGTTGTATCTACTTTTGGTACACGATACCCCTAGTACACCCCTCCGAGCCTATCCTTTCGTTTCGACCTTTGAGCATCTTACTCAAAGTGAGAATTTGTTTACACCCCACTAAATGTACACCTAAATCGCCTTAGCCTACCTTGTATGCACCCACCTTTGGTGCATTATTGTGAAAACATTTGTTAAACCCTTAGTTAATTATCCGGTCAACTACATGGTTGCTAAGTTAAGTCATATCCTTGTACATATTGTTTTGGGACGATTGGGACTCATGGGTAAAGTACTAGTGTAATGAAGTAATGGGGAAGAACAACATTATTACCCCCATACGTGCTAAATATTTTAAAAGTACTCCAAGTTTTTCGATTATCTTAATTCGAGTCATTAGAATAGTGATTGTAAAGTTATGTAAAGATTCAAGTGTAAGGGGAATGCAAATCCCCTATGATGTATTATTTTGGATGGTAGGGCAAGAGTGTATGAAAAAAAAATCGAAAAATCAAGAAAAATAAAAAAAAATATGAAAAAGAAAGAAGAAAAACATACGGACTACCATCCCGTTTCCTTTTATGTTCCTTTTTAGTTTTTGTTATTTCATTTTTAGACTAAGATTGAGTCGAGTCTTGACTTAAGCAACGATGTAGAGTGCATGTATTTGATCATGATAATTAACTCGCCACCACTAAAATACCCTTTATTCCAACCAAACCGTGTTATCATATCCCTACACCTTACGTTACAACCCTTTATAAAGCCCTCTTTGATAGTTTATCTTAGGTGCTTACGCCTAGTGGAGGAGTAATTGATCCTTTCCCAAGCCTATGGTAATCTATTTGCTATGACAGGTAGTGAGTGTTATTTTCCGTTTCCATTTATGAGATATAAACTTTATGACATTTGAGAGATGTGAGAATCCAAACACTATTTGTGAGGTGCTAGTGTATGATTTCCGTGCTTGTTATGATTAGGGTCTAATAACTATTTGTTGTAATTACTTTTATATTCGTGTTAAATGACCCCTAACTCATATTTTGATTGGAATAAAAGCTCATTTGCTTGAGGACAAGCAAATCCCAAGTGTAAGGGTATTTGATGAGACGAAAAGTGTTACGCTTTTAGGGGGTCATTTAAGCCCTAATTCGTATAAATGTGATCAAATATTGCCCTAAATCGTTCCTTTTGTCATTTTAGGTACTTTTGAGAGGAATTCTGGAAAACATGCATATTCGGACGTTTTTGGAGCATAAAAGTGAAGAAAACGACAAAGTCTCAAAAGATGAAGATTTACAACCTGACGGCGTCAGAAGTCACAAGGTGACGCCGTCAGAAAGCCTTGACAAAAGAGTGGAAACCAATTATCAAATGACGGGCCAGAGGAAATTTTGGATTTAACACCTGACGCCGTCAGGTGTTAGGAAAAGTAGGCCGTCAGGAGTAAAGTTAAAGAGTGACGGCCCAGAAGGATTTATAAGGTGACGGCGTCAGAAGTGGATCTAGGCCATCCGAGAAACCTAATGGCGGCGAGCTGACGGCGTCAGCCCTTATAACCTGACGCCGTCAGAGTGTAAAATCTATATATAGTTTTCTAATTTTCATTCATTATGTGTGGAACTTTGTGGAGAACTTTTAGGGCAAACCCTAAAGACGAATTTTCTGTGACTTTTAGGGTTTCCAACCCTTGGAACCCTAGTGCTTAATTAAAGATAAGTCTTCACTTTAATTCAATCAATATGTCTATGTGTTGGTTGTCTATCTATCTTGCTTGTCTTTCAATTAACATGAGTAGCTAAATTCTCTAGTGTTTGCTTAGATCTAATGAAACCTAACTATTAATTATTGGTTGATTGGTGTGTGTTGTTGTTTGTTGGGATGATTGTTTCATCGATGTTAGGCTCAAGAAAACTGGCCAACCTCCTTTATGGTAACGTGCTTGAACGTCTTGGGAAACATGTAGTCGAGGCATACTAGGCTATTAAGGTAGTATTTAACGCATGAGCCACTGTTTACAATCCCTATGGTTGTGTCGTGCAAGGCATAGGAGGAGATAAGAGCTCATAGAATTGGAGAGATATGTATGCCACTCCATGAGTTATTAGGAATACAGCCTTCATCCACACAAGTAACACACATATCAATTAACCGGTAAAAGATAGCTAGGGAGTAATGAAATCTAAGTAAACACAATTTTCTCCATATTGTTTTCACAACCACAATAGTTTAGATATTTATTTTATTTTAATTTGCAAAAGTATTAAACTTGGGTTAGTTGATTAACAACTAATTCCGCCCTTCTTCCAAAACCGAGATTTTAATTGCTTTCATAAAAATATAAAAATACAAAAAGAATCTTCCTTCCACCCTTAGACCTATTAGATTAGCTATTATGTCCTAACGAACACTATTCCCTGTGAGAGAACGATCAATCCCCCGTACTTACCATTTCACTATACTACATCGGTCAGGTACACTGCCTGGTGGGGTTGTAAGCCTCTTGAGATCCCTTAAGAGGTAAAACCTGTTGTAAGGTCACAAAACCACGCATCACGTAACTAACCTGATCAGTTAGTAAATAACTTTTAGACATAAGTAATCATTAAGGGTTTACTCACCGATATAATGAGATCCAACGAGACAGATTAGATTAAGATACTCATCATTTAAAACTAACAATAAAACAAGTGACAAGCTACTTAATCATAAACACAGTAATTATTAAGCAGCTTTATGTGGATTCCTATTAATTGTGACAGGATTAATTGAATGGAATCTAGACTCTAGGAAAACGAGAGTTAGGATTGACCGCGCCTAGTCATGAACACCATCAATGCAGGTCTTAGGAATTCATCAAAACTTAATCATATATGACTAAACTTGGTTAACACGTTCTTCTTGTCTATTGGTATCTTCATAACTTCTATTGTTTGTTTTGTTTAATTAGTTTAATATAAAACCAAATCCATGCCAGTCTCTCAGGCTGAACCCCCCTTTGCTTTATTTTAGGATTAATTTAGTAGAGTCGAATACCTTTAGAATTAGTACATTAGAAATCCACTCTTTGTGATCAAAACCCTACTTACCAACTAGGCTACATTGATTGGGTACACTGCCCGTTAGTGTTGTTATAGGTTAAGTCGGCAAAATATAAATATTAAAACTTGATAAGGAATAATCACATATACAACAATACATCAAAGGCCTACGACAGTATAAATTGGAGATTTTTGGCAAACATCATGAAAAGGATGGGTTTCGAAAATAAATGGCGTAATTAGGTAGAAGCGTGTCTTGGATCATCTTCTATGTCCATACTTTTCAATGGTTCTACATCAGAAGACTTCGAGGTCGAAAGGGGTGTAAGGAAAAGTGATCCATTAGCTCCTTTTCTTTTTTACTTTGGAAGCAAAGGGGCTAAACGTAATCATGAACGAGGCAGTAGAAAAGGGCATATTTAGGGGAGTTAGGGTTGTATCGGACAATGTTACGGTTTCTCATTTACAGTACGGAGACGATATCATTTACTTGGGGAATGCAAAAGAGAAAATTCCAAATCTCTTATGTGCACACTTACGTGTTTGGAGGAGGTTTCAGGGCTACGGGTGAATTTTAACAAAAGTAAAATTTATAGTTTCGGGGTTAGCGATGAGGAATTAGGATATATGGCTAAGTAGATGGGTTGTGATATTGGTGAGTTCCTGATGATACTCAAATTATACATATTTCTATACGCGTTATCGATGCTTTTATGCTTATATATTGATGATTTATATGAACTTTCAATACTTAATAGATTAAATATGCTATTGTAGGTTCATGAGATGTATCGTGGAGAAAACGGAAGAATAAACAAAGATATGAAGCTTAAATGAAGAATGAAACTCAAGTTAAAGGTCTCCCGACACCTGTTCACTGTTTTGGCCATAAGTTGAGCATACTAACTCGGATTTAGGTGATTCAAGCGGCCACGGAAAGCTAAGAGAATTATCTACAACTTTGGTTTTTGGGTCAAAGGCTGAAACAGCCCGTAACCGGCGTACTTTGTAAAAAGAGCGGCACTCTTTTTACCAGCGGATCAATTCTTCAAAACCAAGAAGTACAACGGTTTTTCATAAATGTTGGGCGTACTTTTGGGTCTGATACTCACATTTAAGTTAGAATTAACACCCAAACCGATCATATAACCCTTGCCTTCGTCCCCAAGTGTTCTCTACCCTATAAATACTCCCATTTGGCTCAAGGAAAATCATCTCTCAATACTCTAACATATCTATCAATTAGAGAGGAGGAGAACTAGGTGAGGATCCTTAGATCCTATGATCCGAACTCTCCTCTGTCTCGCCATACCTTCACCACCACGACTCACCACTGATCCACCACCATTTCCAGGTCTTAAAACACCAATCTTACAGACCCTAAACATACTACACTTGATACTTAAATGGATTCACTCCAAATCCTTATAAGTCCTATACCATAAACCTTGTTACCAAACATACCCTTTGGTGACTTGTTTGCTGAATTCCAGGAGCACGTAACTTGTCTCAGGGTCATCTCAAAAGCATGGGTTAATGGTTAGATAGGGGTTCATTGGGTTGTTGGATTAGCACTTGTGGAAACTATGGTTTTGGTTCATTGTTCTCATATTACTTTCATAAACGAGTTTGGGTACATTTCTTTACTAATAATAATGATAATGTTTCTGAATTTGATATGCTTTGTGATATTGGAATCTCTTTTGGTTATAATATAGTCATCTTGCTTGTTTGTTACTTTACTTCTGTGAACACACGTTTTGGCCATTTGATATGTGATAATCAAATTGGTTTTGTTCTTGATAAACAATCTGTTAATTGCTACAAATCCTGTAGAACGACCTGGACTTACCTTAGACTATATTACACTCGAAAGGGTACACTGCTCGTGTTGTGTTGTTAGTCATTCTTTTGGTAAAATCTAGTATTATAAATTTAAAGCTTTCAACACGCATCATAGTTTTTGGCGCCGTTGCCGGGGATTTGTTTAGCTGTTTTCAGATTGTTTGCTTGATCTTGTGCATCATTTGTGTGTTTGAAATTCCTTGAATCTGTGATAAAATTGTCTTCTGTTGCTACAAGTACGCCGCACTTCTTTTGNAATCTGTTAATTGCTACAAATCCTGTAGAACGACCTGGACTTACCTTAGACTATATTACACTCGAAAGGGTACACTGCTCGTGTTGTGTTGTTAGTCATTCTTTTGGTAAAATCTAGTATTATAAATTTAAAGCTTTCAACACGCATCATAGTTTTTGGCGCCGTTGCCGGGGATTTGTTTAGCTGTTTTCAGATTGTTTGCTTGATCTTGTGCATCATTTGTGTGTTTGAAATTCCTTGAATCTGTGATAAAATTGTCTTCTGTTGCTACAAGTACGCCGCACTTCTTTTGAAGTGCGCCGCACTCCCCTGTTCTCATTTGTTATTTTGCAGATAAATCCTGAAAGTACGACGGTTTTTTTCACCCAAAACCGCCGGACTGCCCTGTTTCCTGTAAGTACGCCGGTTCTTATACCAAGGCCGGCGCACTTTTGTCCTGTGATCGAATTCATCCTTGCTGATTAATTTCAGTGGTAACAAAAAACCCCAAACTGCTAGACTTGGGCATGTTCTGGTTAATATAATAAGCCATGTGTTTTGTTTTATACTGTTATTGCATTGCATCTTTATGAATATTTATAAATAAAAATAAAAAAAATATAAAATTTTGAAAAATTGCAGTAAGTACGCCGCACTTCATCTGAAGTACGTCGCACTTTGCACCTGCATTAAAAAAAATCAGTTTTATATAAAAATAAACCAAAATGCCTTTGTGTGTTTGCGAATGTCCTATGTGTTTTATGTTTGCATCTTTGCTTGCTTGCACGTTTATAAGTATCACCATGCACTAAAAAATAAAAAGTAAAAAAAAAATATTATTAAAAAAAAAGTTTCTAGTTCCTTTTTGTTTTTAGTTTTTGTTTGTGTGTTTATGTATGCATGTCTATATTTGTGTTATGTATTGTTAATTAATAAAGTGTGAAAAAGCTTAAAAAATATGTTGTTGGGAATTATACTAACAGTTACCACGGCTAAGTATGAAGATAACCACTGCTGAAGAATGCACTAGCAGTGGAAACACATTACCACTGCTAGTACATACCATTACCACTGCTATTAGGATAACTGTTTGTAATCATGTATAGATAAGTATAGAATATATCTTGTGTATATTCTATTTAGTTATGATTATACTTATCTTATAAAGGACTCCTTGTGCTATAAAAGGAGGTCCTAGGTTAATGTTTTATATACGTATCTTTTAGAGAGCTTCAAGGTGTAACCCTAGTGATAAGCAAGATCACTCGTATTATTATCATTAATAATATTGAAGCTTAAAGTTTGGTTAAACCTTTGTGTTCATTACATAACATTGTTCTCACTTACAATACAACTCATATACAATCTTCTAAGTGTTAACAAGTAAATTCCGCGTGCTTGTTAGTATTACTCAAAGTATCACTCTAACACAAGGCGTGTGTTTAGATCCATCAAGTGGTATCAGAGACAGGTTCTTATACTTTGATTTAGAAGATCCAAAGAAACAGCTTGACCACTTCACTCAGGTCAATGGAGATGGAAAACAACCAGTCTAACACTGCAGCAAGACTTCCAAAGCTCAAACTCAATGAGTTTGAGAAGTGGAGGATTTTAATAGAGCAGTACTTTCTTATACAAGACTATGCTCTATGGGAGATCATCATGTTTGGTGATTCTTTCAAGCCTAGTACTACAGAGAAAGTTGGTGATAAGGAAGTAATAACAGTTAATACTGTTCCTTCTACTAGTGATGAAAGAACTCAGAAGAAGAATGATTTGAAGGCTAGAAGATTGCTTCTAATGACTCTTCCCAAAGATCAGATCATTGCCTTCAGCAAGTATAAGACAGCAAAAGAATTGTTTGAATAGATCTGTTCAGTGTTTGGTGGTAATGATGCTACCAAGAAAACACAAAAGACATTGTTAAGGCAGAGCTATGAAAATTTCTCTGCATCTGGCAATGAATCTCTTGATAGCATTTTTACTAGACTTCAGAAGGTGGTAACACAATTGACTGTGTTTGGTGTTGAGGTTGATAAAGAAGACATCAATCTTAAGTTCTTAAGAAGTTTGCCTTTAGAGTTTCAAACTTTAGAGTTTCAAACCAATGTTACTGTCTAGGAAAATAAACCAGATATTGACACAATGAAGCTCAATGATCTTTACAATAACTTTAAGATCATTGAACAAAGGTTAAAGAAGGCTGGGAAGCTGAGTAAAAGTTCTGGAAGCTTAGCACTGTTATCATCCTCTGTTGATGATGTTTCTGATGATGATGATAGTGATGAAGATGTTGCTACTGCTGGTTCAAATGTTTCCACTGGCAGTGCAAGTGTTTCCACTGGTGGTTCCAAAAAGAAGATTGCTGGACTTGGTGATCCTACATTCTATGCTTTCATCTCTACTCAAGTAAATGGGTCAATCCTTACTCATGAAGATTTGGAACAAGTGGATGATGATGACTTGGAAGAGATGGATATAAAGTGGCAGGTTGCACTTCTTAGCATGAGGGCTAAGAAATTTTGGAAGAAGACTGGAAGGCCAATTACTATTAATGGCACTGAAACTGCAGGCTTTGACAAGAAGAAAGTAGAGTGTTTCAACTGTCATAAGTTGGGANATGAGCTAGGATACTAAGTCATGTAATAGAATGCTAATATTCAAATCATGTTTTCCGGGGTGACCTCCCTTAGGGGGAGATTGTTAGGAATATAAATATTCATGTAAAAGACTCGGTCACCCCAAGTATAGTTTAGCATTACGTAGCTCGTAGTCACATTAATATTTAGTTAGTTAGTTAAGTAATAGTAGTAGTTAATATAATTGTAATTAGTATTCGTGGAGTGGGTCGGGTCTTTACCCACTGTCAGGTCACTCCACAGCCCGTTTCATGGGGCACTATTAAGTATGTATAAATACCCTCTCCCACCCAGGGGAGAGGGTTGGAGCTTCTAATTATTAAACATATTTGTCTTTCACTCTCTCTCTCTCTAGAACTCCCATCTCTCTCTATTTCTCTCTCTAAACTTCTCTACTTCTCTCTAGAATCAAGCTAACCAATAAACCATACAAGTGTTTGATTATGAGAATCCTACACATGCTGTCATAAAATGAGCATAAATATTTCTACATCTTTCTGAATGATTCACCGTTTTTTGCATTGAAAACTACACATTTTTAAGTTTCCAACCATATATCGCATATAATATTTGAACCTCTATATCAATACAGTTTATTCATAGAAGTTGGGAAAAGAATTTAAAGAAAAAATGATATAAAAACTTGCTTGATATACCACATGCGATATAATACCAATTTCTAAGTTAAGACACTCAACATGATGTCGTAAAATGGACATAAGTATTATTTATTATTTTTTTTAGAACTCCAAAAGATTCACAGTTTTTTGTATTAGTCGCATCCTTACCTTTGCAACTATATGTTACACATAATATTTAAACATCTAAATCAATACAGTTTATTCATAGAAGTTGGATAGAAATATTTTTTTATATTCAAACTTGTTTGATATATCGCATGTGATATAACACTAATCTATAGTTCGAACACTCAACATGTTGTCGTAAAATGAGCATAAGCATACAAATCCAAAAGACTCATCATTTTCTGCGTTGAAATAAACATATCTTTAGCTTTTCAACCATATACACGCATAATATATGAATATTTTAAAATAGTAAAGTATGATAATAGAAGTTGGAGAAAATACTTATGTAGTACCCGAATCGTGTTCGAACTTACAAAATTGGTGTTATATCACATGTAATATATCACATGTGATATATCATAGGAGTTTGAATACTAAAAAAAAAATAACAATAAAATAAAAAAAAATGAATAAACTGTATGATTTAGAGGTTTAAATACTATGTTATATATGGTTGGAAAACTAAGTGTTGGGGCAACATTGACCAGGTCTCTCTTATGTTTTAATGATGACAAATAAAGTTTCGCAACATATAAAATCACAAACTATGGGGATATTTGTAAATCCTACCGAGTTTTACAATCCTCCTAGGCAGTGTACCTAACCGTTATAGTGTAGTATAGGTGTTGGGAATTATACTAACAGTTACCACGGCTAAGCATGAAGATAACCACTGCTGAAGAATGCACTAGCAGTGGAAACACATTACCACTGCTAGTACATACCATTACCACTGCTATTAGGATAACTGTTTGTAATCGTGTATCAATAAGTATAGAATAGATCTTGTGTATATTCTATTTAGTTATGATTATACTTATCTTGTAAAGGACTCCTTGTGCTATAAAAGGAGGTCTTAGGTTAATGTTTTAAAAATGTATCTTTTAGAGAGCTTCAAGGTGTAACCCTAGTGATAAGCAAGATCACTCGTATTATTATCATTAATAATATTGAAGCTTAAAGTTTGGTTAAACCTTTGTGTTCATTACATAAATTCGTTCTCACTTACAATACAATCTTCTAAGTGTTAACAAGTAAATTCCGCGTGCTTGTTAGTATTACTCAAAGAATCATTCTAACACAAGGCGTGTGTTAAGATCCATCAAGTGGTATCAGAGCCAGGTTCTGATACTTTGATTTAGAAGATCCAAGAAAACAACTCACAAACAACAACAGATCCAATGGAGATGGAAAACAATCAGTCCAACACTGCAGCAAGACTTCCAAAGCTCAAACTCAATGAGTTTGAGATGTGGAGGATTTCAATAGAACAGTACTTTCTTATTCAAGACTATGCTCTATGGGAGATCATCATGTTTGGTGATTCTTTCAAGCCTAGTACTACTACAGAGAAAGTTGGTGATAAGGAAGTAATAACAGTTAATGCTGTACCTTCTACTAGTGATGAAAGAAGTCAGAAGAAGAATGATTTGAAGGCTAGAAGCTTGCTTCTAATGACTCTTCCCAAAGATCAGATCATTGCCTTCAACAAGTATAAGACAGCAAAGGAACTGTTTGAAGAAATCTGCTCAGTGTTCGTGGTAATGATGCTACCAAGAAAACACAAAAGACATTGTTAAAGCAGAGTTATGAAACTCTGCATCTGGAAATGAATCTCTTGATAGCATTTTTACTAGACTTCAGAAGGTGGTAACACAATTGACTGTGTTTGGTATTGAGGTTGATAAAGAAGACATCAATCTTAAGTTCTTAAGAAGTTTGCCTTCAGAGTTTGAAACCAATGTTACTGTCTGGGAAAATAAACCAGATATTGACACAATGAAGCTTAATGATCTTTACAATAACTTTAAGATCATTAAACAAAGGTTAAAGAAAGCTGGAAAGCTGAATACAAGTTCTGGAAGCTTAGCACTGTTATCATCCCCTGTTGATGATGTTTCTGATGATGATGACAGTGATGAAGATGTTGCCACTACTGGTTCAAGTGTTTCCACTGGCAGTGCAAGTGTTTCCACTGGTGGTTCCAAAAAGAAGATTGCTGGACTTGGAGATCCTACATTCTATGCTTTCATCTCTACTCAAGTAAATGGGTCAATCCTTACTCATGAAGATTTGGAACAAGTGGATGATGATGACTTGGAAGAGATGGATATAAAGTGGCAGGTTGCACTTCTTAGCATGAGGGCTAAGAAATTTTGGAAGAAGACTGGAAGGCCAATTACTATTAATGGCACTGAAACTGCAGGCTTTGACAAGAAGAAAGTAGAGTGTTTCAACTGTCATAAGTTGGGAAATTTTGCTAGAGAGTGCAGAAGACCTAGGAAGCAGGACAATAGGTCTACTTGGTACAAGCAAAAGAAGGAACCAACTGTGGAAGAACCAAAGGCTATGCTGGCAATTGATGGAGTTAGCTATGATTGGAGTTTTATGGCTGATGAAGAAGAAGAAGCTCCAGATGCTGCTTTGGTTGCCACTGAATTTGCTCTCATGGCTTTCTCTGACTCTGAGGTACAAACAAATGATAGTTGCTCTAAATCTTGCAAAGCTTATAAAGAATGTGAAAGACTTAGTGAACTATTAGAGATTCAGAGAACAGAGTTATTAGCTTCAAATTTTAGTTTGTTAAATCATAAAAGAGGCATAGCTGTGTTAGAAAAACAGTTAGAACACTATAGGGAAAATGAGTCTAAATATAATGATGATATTGTAGTTTTAAGAAGAGATTTAGACCATAAGATTGCTGTTAATGAGGCCCTTAGAGATGAGCTTGAGAAACTCAAGAAAATTAATGAAAATGTCAATATAACAGTTGACACACTAGCTCAACAGTCTAAATCAATTGATAAAATTTGGGAAGCTCAAGTAGTTAATAAGGCTAAGTCAGGTGTAGGTTACAACACAATCCCTCCACCACTAAGAGGTGTTCCATCACCTCCAGGTATTGACCTAGCACATACAGGGTTAGAAGAATTTCAGGAACCCATTCTTGAATATGGCCCTCCCAAGTTTGTGAAAAGTGAGGAACAGGTTAAGCATGAATCTGATGCTTTTGAAAGTGCAAGTGATTCATCTTTAGTAGATGAAAGTGTTAAGAAAAATGTAGAAACTTCTTTCCTAAAAGTTGTCAATGCCAATACAGAGAAATCTAGGAAACAAGCTAATCAACCTAGACAAACTGTAAGGTATGCTGAGATGTATAGAAATACGTCTCCAGTTCCTAGGGGTAACCAGAAGAGTTGGAATCATTTAAAATCTCAACAACTAGGTAGTGATTTTATCTTGAACAATAAAGCATGTCATATTTGTGGTAGTTTTGATCATATGCATGCTAAATGTGACTATCATGTTGGGAGAAGGGAAGTTTTTGGAAATAAGAGGGTGGACACAAACAGGTTTCAAAAACAAGTCATACCCTAATTCACACAGCAACATGATCCCAAGAGCAGTTCAACTAAGAAGTGTACTTAAATCTTTTTCCACTGCTAAAACTGTTAACACTGCTCACCCTAAATCACCTGTTTCAAGTGCAAAACCAAAAACTACTTTTGTTAAATCTGCATAAACAGGAAAAAGGACCTTTTATAATAAAAAGGTTTGTTATAACCAACAGTGGGTACCAAAAGTTAAACCAGCAGTTTCCACTGCACAGTCAAAAGTTCCCACTGCTAGTTTTGTGAACAAGAACAGGGGTAACATGGGGAATGCTCTGAAGGCCTCAGCACGTTGGGAATGGAAACCAAAGGGAAATAATTTCACAACCAATCCCAATGGTTTATCAATGACCTTTGATAGATTTAACTATATTGATACACGAGGCAGATCCAAGTCAATCATGGCTTGGGTCTCCAAAAGAAACTAACTCCTTTATTTTATGTGCAGGAACATCCAAAGACCAAAAGGACAGATCAAGGATATACAGACAGTGGATGTTCAAGGCACATGACTGGCAACAAGTCCTATCTCTCAAATTTTGAACCTTATGATGGACAATTTGTCAGCTTTGGAGGTGGAGTTGGTGGAAGAGTTACTGGTAAAGGTGTAATCAAAACTGGTAACTTGGATTTTGAACCTGTGTACTATGTAAAAGAGCTTAAGTACAATCTCTTTAGTGTGTCATAGATATGTGACAAGAAAAACAATGTTCTTTTTACTGAAGATATGTGCTTTGTTCTTTCTAAGGATTTTAAGATGCCTGATGAAAGTCAGATCCTACTTAAAATTCCTAGAAAAGGCAACTTATATAGCTTTGATATGAATAACATTGTTGCTAAAGATGATTTTGCTTGCTTGATTGCAAAGGCCACAATGGATGAATCCATGCTATGGCATAGAAGACTTGGTCATATTAATTTTAAAACCATAAATAAGGTTGTTAAAGATGGTTTGGTAAGAGGCTTGCCTCAGAAAAGATTTGAAAATGACCATGTTGGCATAAATATTACGATATTTATATTACGATATTTAATCTAAACATCCTCTTCATGTTTTGATGATGAAAAAGATGTAAGTTACAACACATAACATAAAGTGTTTAAGTTACTTGTAATCACAAATCATCTATGCATTCATACGTCAATGTCTCTCGACATCTCAACGTCTCTAGTATGCTTCAACAATCACTTAAGGTATGTATAAACAAATGTCTAATACATTTTATGATCAAAGGGATTTTTATTTAGAAATTACAAATTTTATAAAATGTTATAAACATTTTATATATTTTAGAAAAACACTTTTGGTAATTAAAGGGAAATGTTTTAATTAAAAGAAAATGTTATAAAATAATATAAACATATTATATATTTTTGAAAAACACTTTTGGTAATAAAGGAAAATGTTTAAATCATACTAAATATATGAATTCAAAATTTTAACCAAAATCAGTTAGTTTTTCACCAAATAAACTTTCCCCATTAAAGGGGGCCGGCCATGAATTAAGGGGGCCGGCCACGCTCCCCTGTCAGATTTTGTCAGAAATTTTCTCCTACAAATACCACCTCAAACCTGGTATTTTTCTAACCTTTTGCACGAAAATTTTCAGTCCCAATCCTTTCCAAACACACTTCTAAATCCTTTGATCATAAGTTTATTAGCCTTTGTTTCAAGTGATTCAATCCCTCATCATTCAAAGTGCAAGAGAAGAATCCTCCCTATCATAAAGGCAAAGATGTATTAGAGTCTAGTTAGTGTTGATGTGAAGTCGTGAGTTATGTATGTATATGTAGTAAGTAGATCAAGATGATCTTACTTAGTAGTAAGTCAATGAGTGAGTAAGAAGTAGTGGGAAGAAGTAGTAGTGTGGAGAAGTCATTTAGTTGTAAAGATGTAGGTGTGTGAATAAGTAGTGGCGTATAGAAGAAGTTGTGAAGTAGTGAAGAAGTCGTGAAGTTGTGAAGTCGTGAAGAAGTTGTGAAGTCGTGAAGAAGTCGTGAAGTCATGTAGAAGTTGTGTAGTGATTGAAGTCGTGTCGTGAGATTGGTTCTAGCTACTATTAGAACCCGACATTTAGCTTAGTGTCGTTAATTGGTGTAAGCAAAAGTTGTGTACGGTTTTCTCCGCCAAAAGGGAGCTTGTTGACTAGTGAAGAAAACTCTCGAGTAGGTGACTCGGGGAGTGGAGTAGGGCAAGGAATGTGTCCTTGTAGCCGAACCACTATAAATCATCGTTTCCGGTTTGCATCTTCTTTCTCTTATCTCTTTACATTTATTCTTGCATTTATCGCTTTATATCTATGCTTGCATATATGTGTTGG
>LBNU01020955.1:9860-48076 GCA_014162995.1 Artemisia annua | reverse complement strand
TCAGCATGTTTAGTTTCTGCGGACTTAATAAAACCGCGTATTATGTAATGTAGTTAGGATATGCATGAGTTATATTAGGAAAAGATAATGCATATCATTTAAAGTTTATAGTATATACGTTTCTTGAGAAACGGTTTAGGTTAGAGTTCCTTGTCTATAAAAGGAACACAAGTTCATGTTTGATGTAACGAACGAGTTTACAAGTTTTCAATATATAATCCATAGAGGATTAAGCATTCTTAGTATTTATTGTTTATGCTTGTATTTGTTTTCCGCATTAGAGTACAAACTTTGGAGATTCTCTATTAGAGTGTTTGTGATTACATAGACACTGCTAACGATCAACGAGAGCTACAAGATCTATCAAGGTTAAATAGATTCAACATCCTCCTCTAAAACAATAAAATTCGTCCTATATATATAGAGAATACGGGCTGACGGCGTCAGCCCAAGGTGTGACGCCGTCACGCCGACGATTAGGATTTTGTGATGGCCTTCTTGACGTCGTCACGCTGCCTTGTTCCAGATCTGACGGCCTTCCCTGACGCCATCACCAGACTAGGCCAAAAACTCTCTGGCCCGTCATGAGTAACTTCCAATTTCTTCACTTCATTTGTTCCTGACGTCGTCACGTTGAAGCTTGTGACGCCGTCACCTTCTGTGCACTTTAGGGTCTTTTGAGATTTTGTTGTTTTCCGCACTTTTTCACTCCGAAAACGCCCGAAAATGCTTCTTTTGTGATTTTCTCCTCAAAAGTACCTAAAATGAGAAAAGAAACGACTTTGGGTGAAATCCGATCAAATAATATACGAATTAGGACTCAAACTGACCCCTAAAAACGTAACATTTTTCGTCTCATCACATCCGATCACAAGGGGAGGAGCCAGTAAAGAAACAATGTACGAGGTGTGGTGCCAGTGAACACACCCGAGGTTCATGTAACGTGCCGTCGGTGACAAAAAAAGTAAGTACTGTATTCTAAACAAATTATTATTTTGTGTGAAAGGTCGAGTTAATCTTTAATTCCATATTACGTTACAGAGATGTGCAACAAGAAAAATGAGGTCTCTGAGAGCTATATGTCGTGTTCCAAGAATTGCGAATGGAAACCCGAGATCTTCGATCAGAAATGAAAACTTGAACAATGCGGCACATCCGAGTCAACTAATCAGCAGTCCATGAATGTTCCAACACCACCGGCATCAATTGGGATGATAAACAGGCTATCACAGATGTCCACTCCACAAAACTTTTTATTCTAATGTTCAACTCTGTGACAGTTGTAACTTTTTTAGTTATGCAAGAACTTATTTTCTTATGAAACATGCTTGTCGTTTATCAGCTTTTTTTAATCATCTGTTATTTGAGGCATGTTGGATGCAAGAACGGTACCTTATGTATTATTCTATGACACTTGGTATGGTAGAACTTATTTTGTATCAAACATGTATGTCATTTGTTACTTATCCAAGTCATGATGAGTCATGATGGACGTGGATCTATAAACATTACCTACACATACATATTATGTTGGATGTATAAACAGGTTGGATGTATGACATACATATTTGTTTTGTAATTTCGCAGTTCCAACCTCCGCGCATTACTGATTTTAAGTAAACAACTACTAGTAAACTATAAAGATGTTAACGAAATGGAGCAATTTAACTTTCATTTGAGCAACAATTCATAAGTTAATATCATAACACTAGTAAAGACATTACAAGGAGATCAAGATAGGGTTTTTCAACCAAGTCTCCCAAGAAAAAGAAATATTTCATCGATTGACACACCAATAATAAGAACGAGAAACAATGTCATCAAAAATCATGGACCGTTTCGGATGAGTCGCATCAAAGATGAGATGACTCCTAAACGCCCAAACATGCCACCAAGCAACATAACAAACTCCTTCCAACAACAATTTGACCTTAGACGAAAAAACAACATTTTTAACGGCAACATAACAAACTCCTTCCAACAACAAAAGATGTGCACAATTACTAGTACGTACTACCCAAAAGGTTATAAGTTATAACACAATTGCTACAACCACAAAATGTTTACAAAAAAAACATTGACAACTGTTGTGGATGTTTTTTAAAGAAAACAATTTGTGGTTGTAGCAAATTTCAGACAACATAGATGATAGATATGATTACTTAGGATTATTGACCACATGTTTGACAATAGATTCATATGAACCTGTTGGTGAGGGTTGAGTTACATATGCTCCATTGCCCTGAACCTGATCATCAGATGAACCTTTTTTTTTTTTTTTTTGACACTTCCACGAAACCTTTGTGCTTGTAACCTTCTTGCTGCCCCCTTACATTTTCCCTTCCTAAAACCCAACCTCTTTCTAGTAAACTTAACACTCCCTTTAGCCTTTGTCTTCACTACATCTCCCACACTAGCCCCGGTTTTAGCAGACTTACTTGACCCACCAATTTCTGGGACGACATCAGGCCATTCCACATCTACAAGAACATCATTTGAAAAACCATCTTTACCTACATCCGGCAGTGACTCACCATCATAATACATTGCCTCATTTAGCCAAGGAGACAAAATATTAGTCGCTTCAACATCAATCCAACTTTGCTCACCGATCAAATCATCTAGCCAACCCGAAGGACCATCTAACTCATCTCCAACACTACTATTATGCAAGAAATCTTCAAACAGATTTTACCCTCAAATAGAACTCCTTTTTTCCTAGCCTTTACAGGAGAAGTCCTCAGGTAAGGTGAAAGAGATTCTTCCTTAGCCCATTCACGAAGCTGCTCATACGACATAGACTCAGCATCTCGCTTTCTTTTTTCATGGCTGCTAATTTTAGAAGTAACCTCATCATCAGACGCTTCGAAATACAATTTTTTAAAGTAGTATTCGGATAAGTTTATTGGATCATGAGCAATAAACACATCTAACACCCCATAAGATGAAGCGATATCATACAATTTTTTCAACTCATAATCAGTTTCAACAATTGTCAACCCTCTTTCAAGGCTCATTTTAGGAATACAATAAAACAAACCCCATATGTTGCATTCTAGTTTGAAGTTCAACAAGTCACAAAACTCATTGAACGACATCCTTTTTTACCGAGATACTTTAAGTGGTAGGATTTTTTCACACAAATACCTTAAAGTAGGGGCTTCATAGAAACCACCATTATGGAATACGTCAAACGTCATATAATCTTTAGCTTTTTCTTCTTTCCTGTATACAGTGACATACTTTTAAACCCATACATTATTAAAACAAAAGATAACATTTGGGTAGCAATACTTACATTGCAGAGAAATCAGGAGTCCAACACTGTTCAAGGTTGGGTGAATAGCTTGATGAAACTGAGTGGGGTGATCCATACTCAATCAAAAAGTTTGGTAGTGTTACCCCTAAAGTATAAAAAAAAGTCAAATTTTTACTATCCTTATATATAGACCACTAAAGTATAAAAAGAGGTTACAATAAACTATTGTTTTTAGTAAAGACACATTGCATGTCAACTACAAAAAGTACGTATGTCATTGCATGCCAACTAAGAAATACACTTTATTTGTATTTGGGCAACCTTACTATGTATATAATGGGCAACTTCCGAAAGTTGCGTACGCAACTTCGTAAATTATAGGGCAACTTCTTATTATAATGTGTCATGTCAAACCTCGGTATGTGTGTTGTCATTTGGTGTCAACTTTTATTAACTTTAGTTAAGTTTAAACCATATGAGAGTTATTGTTGTGATTTGAAGGGGCTACGCATTGTGTTAATTATATACAATTTCGTGTGTCCAAACAATACACATAAGTGGCAATATCTTGCGAATAGAATATGGCTAACATAAATATATACGAGTAACAGTGTCAACATTTGTGCTTAAAACAAAAAAGAGCCATCTTCTCACGATATGCCAAGGCGGCGTCAATAGGGTCATCGAGCTGCAACGGTATACCATGTGCCAAACGATATAAAAATATACACACAAAAACACCACAATCACCAAAGATCCCCCCTGCTTAGGAACGTTCTCCGCTAGCTTAAAGGTAATCTTATAGTCACCTTGATGTATGCCTTTCTTCTCGAACACTTTACCTTCCTCTAACACGACTGGTAGTTGAGCCTGTTAGAATAACTAACTTAGAAAAAATAGATAAACAATGGCTAACATAAGTTTAAAAAAATAAATAAATAAAATGCTATGTGTGCAAATAAGTCCAACTGTTAACAGTAACTGACAGTGGAGTTGCAATTGTAACAAGATTCTATAGTTATTGGTGCTAGTTGTCTAAACAACAACTTTGATCTATCAAAAGGCCATGTTCAAACATTAACATTGATCCAAATATAGCATTAAATATCCATGCTTACATTGTTCCAAATATATCATTAAACAGCACTGCTTACATTGATCCAATATAGTCTAATAAGAGTATATTGTTGGTTAACCATTAAGGAGTTTGTTTATGGTTGCAAATAGAAAATAACAACACCACCACTTGCATTCATCCAAAGGTCATCTTAAAAGATTAACATTGATCCGAAATATAGCATCAACTGCTTCCTTCTTTAGGGTGGTTACCAACTAGTATTCATGTGCTTTTTCATGCCATCCAAAACAAAGATAGATAAACAAAACATAAACATTGGCTTCATTAATATTAGAATGAAAGGGGGCACAAAAGATAACTTCACTAAACCGTACCCTTAATGGGCACGTCCATGGATGCACCTTAAACTAACTTAAAAGACCATAAACCACGACACAAAAGACAACATGACCAAACATAAACACCTAAAACAGAAATGCTTAACACGACAGAATGCAAGAGATAGAGCACCAACCAACTAACAACACAACAGAACAAATCACTTTTTGCCCAGTTGAACAACAAAAGAAAAATTTTTTTTTAGGACCCTGAGCTGTGTCTGACTTATCAACTTCATCATGCCCCTTGTCTTTGCCAAGTCAGCATCCTGCATCTCCTTTAGTAGCTTGACGCTCTCTCGGGCTAAACCAATAATAGACAGATTTTCAAGCTCCTTAATAACCTCAGCCCTCTGCTTAATTCGGTCACAAAGCTCTTGGCACATTGTAGGAGTTTCTTGGACTAGCTTAAAGTCCCTTCATTATCTTGTTCAAACATGACACGCATCATTTGTCTCAAAGAAGCTGAGTTTGCCATAATAGCAAGGTCCGCTAGGCCAGTCATAGAAGTCATAGCAGTTGAAGAGTAATGGAGTGTGATGTTGGTGTTTTTTAAGAGGTGATAGGAAAAGTAAGTGTGTTATGGAAATGTGTGTAAGTATTTGCTTCCTTATATAGGAAGAATCGAGAATGGGCAACTTTTAAATTAAAAAAAATGGCAACTTTTAAATTAAAAAAAAAAAGGCAACTTTGACAATTAGATGTCTTGTCAATCTTTAATAAATGCCAAAAGTAGTTAATGTGATTTGAAGGGGCTAAGTAGTATTAAATTGGTAAAATAAAATAGTGGCCACAAATGGTATGCTATAATACAAACACCACTTCACAAAGTGCAACTTAACTTTGAAAAACACTAACTTGGAATCCATCTAGTTACAAACAAACGGAATAAACAGAAAACTATTCCAAACCAACACCACTAACATGTAACAACTTAGGTTCCATTTGTTAAAATATTTAAATTTTCAAAAATATATACAAATCTGAAGTAATAGAGTAGATCTACTAAGGTACTGCATAATCAAAATCATATGTTGTATGACAGTCGTAAATTGTTTAATGGTTTACTTTTTCTAATATGAAAAACGTATTACTTATGTCATGGTATTTTATAAATAGTTTGTGTTACTTAAAAATGGTTTAATAATGATGTTATTGTTTATTTAAGGGTTGACTTTACTGTAGTTATCAGGTTGGTATTCAGTTGCACTAAGTAATTGTTAATATCCATATGAACACAACATTTAGATCAATTAAAACATTCAATTACGATGATTCTGCCGCGTGGTAAGTAACGCTAATCATAACTTGATGAAACCATTTACCAACTAGAAACCTAATGATAAAAAGCACTCAACATAGACTCGTACCTCTAAACAATCCCTTAGCCGGACATACCAATCACGACATTCATAGTCATATGNATGCTTAACACGACAGAATGCAAGACATAGAGCACCAACAAACTAACAACACAACAGAACAAATCACTTTTTGCCCAGTTGAACAACAAAAGAAAAATTTTTTTTTAGGACCCTGAGCTGTGTCTGACTTATCAACTTCATCATGCCCCTTGTCTTTGCCAAGTCAGCATCCTGCATCTCCTTTAGTAGCTTGACGCTCTCTCGGGCTAAACCAATAATAGACAGATTTTCAAGCTCCTTAATAACCTCAGCCCTCTGCTTAATTCGGTCACAAAGCTCTTGGCACATTGTAGGAGTTTCTTGGACTAGCTTAAAGTCCCTTCATTATCTTGTTCAAACATGACACGCATCATTTGTCTCAAAGAAGCTGAGTTTGCCATAATAGCAAGGTCCGCTAGGCCAGTCATAGAAGTCATAGCAGTTGAAGAGTAATGGAGTGTGATGTTGGTGTTTTTTAAGAGGTGATAGGAAAAGTAAGTGTGTTATGGAAATGTGTGTAAGTATTTGCTTCCTTATATAGGAAGAATCGAGAATGGGCAACTTTTAAATTAAAAAAAATGGCAACTTTTAAATTAAAAAAAAAAAGGCAACTTTGACAATTAGATGTCTTGTCAATCTTTAATAAATGCCAAAAGTAGTTAATGTGATTTGAAGGGGCTAAGTAGTATTAAATTGGTAAAATAAAATAGTGGCCACAAATGGTATGCTATAATACAAACACCACTTCACAAAGTGCAACTTAACTTTGAAAAACACTAACTTGGAATCCATCTAGTTACAAACAAACGGAATAAACAGAAAACTATTCCAAACCAACACCACTAACATGTAACAACTTAGGTTCCATTTGTTAAAATATTTAAATTTTCAAAAATATATACAAATCTGAAGTAATAGAGTAGATCTACTAAGGTACTGCATAATCAAAATCATATGTTGTATGACAGTCGTAAATTGTTTAATGGTTTACTTTTTCTAATATGAAAAACGTATTACTTATGTCATGGTATTTTATAAATAGTTTGTGTTACTTAAAAATGGTTTAATAATGATGTTATTGTTTATTTAAGGGTTGACTTTACTGTAGTTATCAGGTTGGTATTCAGTTGCACTAAGTAATTGTTAATATCCATATGAACACAACATTTAGATCAATTAAAACATTCAATTACGATGATTCTGCCGCGTGGTAAGTAACGCTAATCATAACTTGATGAAACCATTTACCAACTAGAAACCTAATGATAAAAAGCACTCAACATAGACTCGTACCTCTAAACAATCCCTTAGCCGGACATACCAATCACGACATTCATAGTCATATGTGTTCCCGTATCATAGAATGTGACCAAGCCGGAAAGAATATCAAAATGGGCAACACACCAATGTCTTTTAGTTTCATTAATCGGCATAACAACCTACATGGTTTACAAATGATCGGTGGTTATTACAAGAAATTAAAAACATGAAATAAGGTTGTGTTTTATTAGCAAAGGTTTGACCTGATCAACATCACTCCATGGAATGGGGTACCTTCTACCATCAACATAAAACAAGGGCATGGTGTTTTGAAAAAGAAGCTGAACAAAGTATGTACTAACCATAGCCGATTTACAATTCTCGGGTCTCACATGCCACATGTAGTCGACCCATAAGTCTATGTGCTGTTTAATTACATAAAACAAAAAAAGACATTGTAGTCAATTCAAAAACAAATATTTATTATTGAAAATTTAATATATTTGCAATAAAAATACGAACCTCCTCCGTTAGCCACCCTTTCCTTGCAGGGTCTAGGCACACTAATCTTAGCCAGAAATTTCGGTTCACAATAAAATCGTCAGACCAAGGAAACTTGTAATTTACCTTACCGGGCTTAGAAAGAAACAGGTCAAATTCATCATTCAACCAAAGAGTGTCAATAGTATGCAACCATCGTGATAGATCCTACACAAATTTATAAGCGTATCACGTCATTGCATGACGACAGTATAATGTAAAATATAAAGTATTTGAGTTAATTTCGTACCTCTTTCCACGGTTTCACATTTTTTAGTCGTTCTATCATACATGAATCATTAATGTACCCACGAGTTTTTTTTAATTTCACCCTGGAAACATTGTAATTACTTTCTGATGGCAAACCATCTGCGTGATTCCTTTTATTGGGTGCCACTAGTGTTAAAGATTTTTTTAATTTAGCTGAATTCACAAACTCATTATGCTTTTTCTTTTTCTCCTCAGCCAAATGCGACACCATTTCTTCCTCCGACCTCATCCTTTTATACTCATCCACCTTAATGCGCATTTCCCGTTTCCGCATCTTCTCATCTTCCAATTGTAACCTATCTTCCTTTTCCAAACGCAATCTTAACTCTTCTTCACGAATGTGCTCCTGTGATAAGTTATGGTTGTTTAAATATTTAATGATTTAGTAACTAGTATATAACGGGATTAAATAGATGTCATAATTTATAAATTACCAGAACAACATCTTCATCACTCTCAGGCAACTTGACCAAATCAAGGTAAAGATTATTAAGCGAAGCGCGAAAATCATTGGTCATATTGGAAAAACAATCATTAAACGCGAGTGGCGCTGTTAATGTAATGTGATTCAGTTCAAATTAGTAAATAATAAAAAGGATGTACTACACACATAAATGAGTTAGGAAGTATATTACCGCAACTCCGCCATTTCTTTCACGATGAAGAACCTGAATAATTGACTCAAGTTTGAAAACACGAGTATTCAACTCTGTAATAACATGTTCCTTAAGACTAGGTTCCTTGACACTACTATCACTCCTGCTAAGACTAAGTAATTCACAAACATCTAATTTCGCGTGGTTACGCTTTTTTTCCAACTTGGCTAGATAAGCATCCACAAGGCTAGATTCTGGTCTTAGTGGAGGCGGCCTGGGAATGTACTGTTGGGTATAATCATTGGTATCTGTCCACCAATTTGATTCGTACTCAGCTCTCGTAGGTCTCATATCACAAGTTGGTTTTACATCCTAAAATAGTCAGTTAAAATAACAAAACTAAGATCAAAATTTTTAAATATATAAATAAAATAAAAGATGACTTTTTATTATATATAACCTTTGCAAAAAGCTTAGAACAATCGGATCTTTTGAAGATAGTTTTCTTGGACCAAGCAACTGCCCTTGGTATCACTGGCGCGATCTTAATCCACCAAACATTATTTGTTGCATAAGTCTCGAGAATCCAAATCTGAATATGAGGGAAACGAATAATTAATAACAAATACAGACTAAATGAAATATATGCCATGGATAAAAATTGATTATAAAATCAAACATAATTAACCTGGAAAGCAAAAACAAAGCCACCAAGCGTATATGTCGGAACATACATACGATCTTTCTTCAGTCCTTCAAGGTGTTTGCCACTGTGCTTACGTATTACATCCACGATTTGATCGTACAAATGAGTCCATATGTGCTCCCCCCCCCCCAAGGAAACGCATTCCAAGCTTCAAGACTTTCAACCAACCGCATCAACTTATCATCCACTTCGCTATTCAATGACCTACCCATAAAGATAACTTCTAAAGCTAACAAAAGACATACACGTACTGCATCTTCGTCAGATATCTTGCCGAACAATTCTTCATCCTCGATAACACAAATTAGATCTAAGTTGGTAACGCTTAACCCTATACGGTGAGGAAATATCCTTTCACGAAACTTTAAGTCACCAGAGGTATATAACCCCAACGATACCGATCCAAACCGGAACCCCGTTATAAGAGCAAATTCAGCACGACCAAAATGTAGACTATGTCCTTCGACGTAATATATTAAAGGCATATCATAATGGGCATCATTAACATCAGGCTGTTTTCGCAGCATATAATCTATGATATGTGGTTCATGGTCAAACATAAAAAGATCGAACCATCTTCCAAAACAAGTACGCCTAAACAAGTTACGTCGTTTTGCATATAACTTTCGCTTTATTAACAGAAAGTAATTCAATTTGCTTCTAATGATGACTTTTGTTTCATACTCCTTGCAAGGAAATAAAACAGAAAGAATCAGTTGTGGTACACATCGGCAAGGTCCATATTGCAGTCAAATGTTCCTTGATGAGCAGAGGTTCAACAACAGAGGACCATACATTAAAAAAAAAATAAACGTGGCATCGAAAGCATTTTTAGTCTAACCCGCTACTATAAGCAATAAAAAACAGAACTTATACCAATTCATGATCAGGGACAGGTTTCCTTGCTTCGCATTGGAAGTAGGTCAAGTATAATCATGAAATATTCGAGTATAAGTTCCACAAAACCAACCATTCTGTATGAAACATAAGACCTAAAACAGATTTATTCAACTAAATAACTGAACGAAAATACCACATCAACATAAACATAAAACCCAATTTGGACATGTCCCCAAATAAGATACAGCTAATAAAACCATTATGTGTAGATTACAATTCCAAAACACAAAATTAGCTTAACAATATNAAAACCAACCATTCTGTATGAAACATAAGACCTAAAACAGATTTATTCAACTAAATAACTGAACGAAAATACCACATCAACATAAACATAAAACCCAATTTGGACATGTCCCCAAATAAGATACAGCTAATAAAACCATTATGTGTAGATTACAATTCCAAAACACAAAATTAGCTTAACAATATAAGCACTTCAAAATAACCATACTTCATTATGCCATTCCTAATAGTTCACTTTATAATGCTACAACAAATTCACAATGTAAACCTAAAAAAACATTCAAAAGAGGTACCATAACCACTCGTGCTTTCGAATTCCCTAAATCACGAGTATCAATAACCAAAACTTAAGCAACAACAAAGCGATCTAATGAAAAAACTAAAAAATAATAAGCAGAAGTAGATTTAATAGACATCATAAAATATATAAAAACCGTTCATTCATTGAATCAACAACGACCAAACGTACACATAGAGTTAGATAAGACTGATAATGCAATACATAAACCATAACCCATACTAATTCAAAATCCTAGACCATAAACCCAAAAAACCCCAAATACCAACAACACATGTACCAGCCTAGAATGGCAACCAACCTTTCAGCTTCTCGCCAAATAAATCCTTCTCACGCTGACTTAATTCAGTCTCCTTCAGGGAAATCATCAAAGCCATCAACCTAAGGCTATCCTTGTGCACACGGTCCCTAAGAAACTTTGCAGTCTGCACCGCCTCTACCCTACCCTTCATCACATCACATTCCTTAGCAAAGGCTTCCGTTTCTTTGATGGAATCAGCCAACTTCAAGCAGACCTTCCTAATGTCACTCTCTAGAACCTTGTCTTTACCAATAGACCTCTCTAAATACAAATCTAACTGACGTTCCAACGCGGTGGAACCGCAGGCTTTAGCAAGTTCATCGAAAAGTTCAAGACGACCCATTTCAATTTTTTCCTAATTATTAGATTGTAAAAAAGTAGATGAGTTTGTTGTGTGTGTGTGGTTGTGTTAGGGGGAGCGAGTATATGTAGTGGACACATTGGTACATACACCGCCGGTTGGCTATCCCATAAGATACTATTGAGTGACAAAAGTGCATTTAATCTAAATGAAACTAGTTTCTTTTAAATGATCATAATTATACACGCAATCAAAAAAAATTAATTATAAGCAACTTACTAATAAATGCATGGAAACAAAAATTATCCTTACCCTGTTATACCACATTTTTTCGATATTGTTTAGTTGAGTTTGATGCAGATAGTTAGCTGGAGAGGATGAANTACAAATACCTTACACACTTACACATACCTTACACATACATTCCAAATACATTCTAGAACTTGTACTATAATAATTAAATACTAGCCACGTGTCGCAATTATATCGAGTTGCTCATTTTCTAAGTTGCCATGATCCAAAGGAGGAAAGAGAAAAAAAAAAAGTCTAAAAGTGGGTTTATGGCCATTGGGCGCGGTCTAGATTTGGAATTTCCCCAATTATAAAACCTTTATAGATATGTATTGATCTTTTAACTGATAATGCATTGTTGTGTTCTTTTGCATGTCTTGTGCTTAATGGATGCCATCCTTTCAGGCTAAGGTATGAGATACTGTTCTGATCAACGTGTTTCTTTTTCCGATCTATTTAGTAAATCGGATATAATATATTTGTAGTCGATCTGAAATATGTCTATTGTAATCATCCATATTTATGTTTTTGTTATCTAAATTTGCAGAAGTTGTTAGCTAAGTATGGCTCTTTGGTGTCTGTCATCTCCATTGTGGTTTTGTTTGTGTACCTGGTGGCTACTCCATCAAATTCTAGTGCTGCAAAGGGAAGCAAGAAGAAACGTTAATGATTAGTTTTTGTAATGTAATTGTAGAGGCACGTGGACCAACCTTCGTATTTTGATTTGCCTTTTTTATAAAATGGTTTAATCAGATAGTCTACATTGTAAAAGGCTGCTAGTCTTTTTCGAATCTGAGAGAGATAATTATGGAGAAAGGTTGTGATAAAAGGTTTTGGCTTTAGATGTCTTGCACTAATATATATCTTGTTTCTAAATCCTTAGCTTTTCAATTACCCTTTAAATGTCCATTTTTCTACCAATTTTACTTTGCTACTCAGTATAACCTACAAAGTATATCTCGTGGTACAGTATTTTGTTTATTGGCCTGTTTTCTTATTTTTTTTTTTCCTGTGATATGCTCTTTATAGGGTTGTAAACGAACCGAACGAAAACGAACAGAGCTTTGTTCATGTTCATTCATTTAATTTTAGCCGGACAAATAAATGGATACGAACGTTTAAACGGACGAATTTTCTTGTTCATGTTCGTTTATTAATAAAATGAGTTGTTTATGTTCGTTTATTAAAACACTAAACAAACATAAACGATCGACCATAAATGAAAATAGACAAACAAACATAAACTTTATTGAATTATGCAAAATATAATGTTTTATAAGTGTTGTATTATTTAAACAAACCAATTTTATAATTATACAATTAAAAGATATAATATACGAACATAAATAAATAAATGAACATAAACGAACGTTAATGAAAACATAACCGGATGTTCACAAACATAAATGAACGAACGTGGCTTTTGTTCATATTCGTTAATTTAACTAAAAGAACGTAAAATATTGTTCATATTCGTTCATTTAATAAATAAACGAACGTAAACAAACTTTTTACCGAACGGTTCATGAAATATTCATTGAACGTTCAGTTCATTTACATCCCTAGCTCTTAGTTACTAGTTTCGTGTCATGGTTTCATTTGCTCGACTTTTTGATGGGGATCGGGCACTATGGTTTTTATCCTTATTTTTTTTGGTAATATGTGTAAAATGTGGTATATATATGTATTAAAATTTGTAAAATTATACCACAAAAAATTAACTTATCATGGGTACCTCAATTTTAAATTTTAGGGTCCGTTTAGTTTGTAGATGGGTTTAGGATTAGGATTGGGTTCTACTAAATTCACCAGAGTTTTTACCTAGCACAACTTTCAAGTCAATATTTGTGTATAACTTTATTGAGATTAGCAACATTAATTAAAACAAAACATGAAACAAATACAAAAATTATTAAAGACACTCAAGATACTGTCTCCAACTTTTACTCTCATCTAAAATCTAAATACATCTCGTTCAAAAAAATATACATGCAACTCTCTCTTTCTTTATAACAATACCAAAGATCTTAAATTCAAAGATTAAATTAGAGAAGAGCACCACAACAAATTGAACTGAAACTACAACCATACTGTCACATAAAGTTCCGTCATCAGACTTTTGACGCGCCGGCCCACATGCCATCGTCATCAGCTGTCGCCTGCCGGAATCTTTAAATCCGACATCACTACATCGATTTACGTATCACTTATGCCAGATCTGACCAAATTTCATTACTTGGGATTTTGTGAATGCTTTTTTTTTTTTTTTCTTTTTCTTCTTTTTGGGTTTGTGCATTTCGAGAAAATGAAGATGATTGAAGATGGTGATAGAAAATGGTGGTGGTGGTGTTGTGTAGTGAAGGAGAACAAGTTAATGGTGGATTGATGGTAATTGGTGGTGATGAGAGAGAAAAAAAAAGATAATAGTGGTAAAGGTGATGGGAAAGAAAAAAAGATAATAAATGTCATTATTATAATGTTATTAATGTTAATGATCAGTGATAATTACAATAATTAAGTAATTATTACGGTGTATTTAGAATAGCCCTTAGGATTTGAATTTGGATTTAAATTTGAATTAGGATTTAGATTTTGATTTGCTGTATGAGAGAGAAAATAATATATTTAATTAATAATAATTAATTTATAAAAAAATAAATTAATTTTAATTTAAAATTATATTTAGAAAACCCACCCATGCCCCCAACTTTTACACAATCCCATGTTGGTGGGTCTCAATCACAAATTAATCCCAAACCCATAAAACCCCCCATACCAAACGGGCCCTTAGCGTTTATCTTGTTGGAGAACCTTCAAACCAATGAACACAACCACCTTCATCGTGAGCCGCCCGCCACCACTAGAAAACAACTAACACTACCACGACCATAACCACCGCAAACGACAACCGCACAAAAAAAAAAAACCACCAGTCAAGCAAAACACCGCAAATCATGAAGCTATGTTGAAATTGTTCACCAAAACTCTCGGCCACCACCTTATACCCCTATAAATCATGGAAACATAAACAAAACTCTTACCAACCATCGATCGACCATTTTTGGGTTGTCACAACTATCGGTCAACCGGTTTTGGGGTCTCCCATCGCTACCTGTCGAGCGGTGGGTCCGCGTATTTTATTTTTATACAAAACGTGTCATATTGTAAGTGGTCGACCATCGTAACTCTTTATGGGTTTGAGTTTTGTATCCATTTTAAAAATTCTCGTAATATTTGTGCATGATGTACAAGGTGTCCAATTCTATCAATTTCAAAAAATTTCTCTCCGGAGACCTAGGTGCGGTTTTGTAGGGGTGTCCATGGTATTGGAACCGTCTCGAACCGAAACCGTCCCGAAAGAACTGAGAACCAAAAATATGGAAAAAATGAAACCAATAACCGTCCCAAGTTCTTCGGTACGGTTCCGGTACGGGAATTTTCGATAATTCCCGCAAGAACCTAAGTGTTTAAATAATTTATTTTTTTCGTCGTCAATCATTCATAAAGACATGCTAATAATGCTATAACTATACAAATACACACAAAAATGTCTCCAACAATGCCAACCATTCCAAATTTCCATTAGTTGAAATTGTTCAAAATAACATAAACATAAACATAAACACAAAATGTAAAAAATTCAAATATAAGTTCATGATTATTCAAACCTCCAAAAACGCTTAATGTTGCATCAATTGTTTCCCTTTATAACATCGTACCGCTTATTCCATCTCTTTAACAACATATATACTTGATTTACTTATTTTGTATACTTGATTAAATATCGCGTGTCATATTGAATCGAAAAGCATGAAGTACACCAACACCAACTGACTAACATTTTTATATAATATCACGACAAAACATGCATTCGTACTTCAATATCACATAACAAACGACAACCCATTATACTCGTTAACTACAGATTCATCATTCGTCACATATTGCATTATAATTCACTTGATTTTTCTATTACTATAGGTAAGTATCAACTTTACGATAATAATTTCAGATAAACTTACTTTTCATGTTGATGAATGATGATGATGATCTTTGAATGGATTAAAAGTTAGGGTTTTAATTTTATTATGTGTTTTTAAGTTTTAGATTTTTTATGTTATACATATTACACAATGTCCCAAATAAACCCTATAAAATTTCATATTTTCAAAATAGTCGGTTCTTTCGGGAAAGTACCGGAACCGGACGGTTCCGACCCAAACCGTCCCGAGAACCTAAAATTTGGAATTTTAGGAACCAAGAACCGTGCCATGGTTCTAATATACGGTTCGGTTCCGGTACGGTACCAGTACGGTTCCTCGGTTCTTTTGGACACTCCTACAGTTTTGTGTCATATGCTCGTGTTATAGTAAAAATATTGTCACGTCAGTTTTTCACATTATAACTCAACTCAAAAACAATCTGCAAACCCAGCAAATTATTTTTTATTTAATCAAATAAAAATACAAATGCTATCATCTTCTTCACAAGAGCTTTACTAACTCTGTATAATCCGAGCTTTAAAAAACAACTCTCATCTTTAGTTATCTTCGTCACTAAAACTATATTTGATGCCCCCCATTTATGTGATGCCCTGGGGCGGTTGCCCTGGGCCTGGCCAAACTAGATGAAAGTCATAAAACTAGGCCAGAAATCCAAACTATAAGCCGAAGAAGTTGGGCGGTTGGGGGTGGCTGAGCACCTGCCTGCCACCCTATTGGCTCCGCCTCTGCTTGATTAAGTCTTCTAAATTTAAAATTTTATTGACAACTTGAAAATAAAATAAAAATTCAAAGAAATAGAATAAAAATCAGCTATATGCGATTTATTTATTTGTAAAACTATCTAATTTGATTACGATTGCTAAGTTCCACCACAGAGCTAGTTTATCAACATGAAACATAACATAACATACTATTTAGCATTCATAATGAAAAAACAGGGACGTAAAACTGTAAAAGTGATAGAAATAATACAAGGTCTTAACAAAAACACGAAAAAGAAAATCTTTTATATAATAAAACAAAACCTGGGTTCTTTCGTATTTCGGGAAAAAAAATGTTTTTTTATTAGGTAATATTTTAATTATTATTTTTTAATTTAAAATTTTAAAAATTTGTTTTGTTGATATACTACACAAATACAAGATAAATAAAAAAAAAAATATAGATAAGATGCAAGTAACAACAGGATTAAATTTTTTAAATGATTATCTTTAATAATAAACAAATATAATTAAAAATCATAAATCAAACAAAATAAAGATTAAATTATCTGTTTTTTAAGAAATAAAAATATATCATTAAAAAAAATTTTAAAAAACTCGCGCGTGCGCGGGCATTATAACTAGTATGTAAAAAAACGGCAACATAAGAATAAAAACCTTCACAACCACAAAAGTAAGGAAGTTGTAAATGACAAAAATGTAACTATATGCTCTAACAATTTTACTTGAACCATTGACCAGAAAGGGTTACAGAACTTACGACGATACACCTTCCGTCTCAAATTAATAGTCCACTTTTTTTGAATGTTCCAATTTAATTTTCCATTAATAGATATGGAAGTTTGATGGAGTTTATCATATTACTTTGGTCCGGAGAGAGTAATACCATGAGGCTTTTGTCAAAGGAAGAGAACTAGCTGGGAAAACGTAATGAAAATTACACATGTAATTAAAACACAGTTTGGTGCCTAAGAAAGAACATTATAATGACGAAAACCAACTTTAAGCTTACATTGAAATTATAATTGTAGAACATGGATAAAAAAAAATTAAAAGATAATACATGAGTAAAAGCAAGAACAACCAGTTGAACAAGAATAACCGCATCGATAATTAACTGCTCGGTTCCATATGCTCGAAACAACTATATAGGATCATGCAGCCTTGACAGCATAGATAGTTTGAATCACAGTAAGAACAAAGAGGACGATTCCAGCAATTAGAGCAATGATACTCCATGGATTACTGAAATACTTACGCCTCAACTGTGCAATAGAATTGGGCCAATAAGCACTGTAGTACTTATCCAGTAGCTTCCATTCATCTTGGTAAAAGAAATCATCGATAGGAAACTCTTTCAACATGTTGTTTGTTAGATTTGCTGCTTTCTCATCAGAACCTAGTCCGTTGACAAGGACTTGTGATTTTACCAACCTGTTAACATCTTCGGGAGTATCTATTAGCATATCCAGCGCATGCATATATGATGTGATACACGTCTGAACTTGAGAGGAGTGCTCATATATAATGAGGTTCCTTATAATCGACTCTGTCGAGTCATAAAGACGTAGTATTGGCATTTTAAGAGTAGGCTTACTCCATGACAAAGGGAAGCATAGAAATCTTGAAAATTCCAGTTGCATGGCCATTGGCCACTTTGCTTCAAGTTTATTGCTAAACCTGACTCCCGACCTGTCCAATTCGATAACAGAGTGGGCTTTTGGATATTCAAGAAGTCTTGATGAATCGAGATCTGGATTCTGGTAAGATTTGTGGATAAAGCCAAGGATATGATCATGGGTTGAAGAATTACGAGATTTGTCTGTTACTAAATCTCCTTCAAATATGTTGGACCATTTTAGAAGAGGGATGATATAATCAGCAAGAGACGATGCGGGACGAAGCTTTAGCAAAGTACACTTAAATATGTCTTGAAGAACAAAAAATGGAATTTGGTTTTCTATTAGAACTAAGTCAAGGTTTATATGTGTGTAAAGTAACTTGATTGGTCCTAATGAAGAATTTCCTATGTCTTTTTTGTATCTGAAAGCGATTATGAAACAAGCATCCGTTACCATCATTTTGATAAGTTCAGAATCAGGGTAGGTCGGCATCGGGACATAACATGCCTTAATTCGGTCCACTGAATCACTTACCTTCGTCAAACATTCATTTAATATTTGCTCAGGCGTGGAATCTAAAGGACTCGATACATCATGGAATAGATAATGCATATAAGTGGCTTTCTGCACTTCAAATCCTTTCAAATGTTCATCTTGGTGGTGAAGAGGTCCAATAGAGACCACTCGGGGGGTAAAAGAAGGTGGGCTGACATCTCGATAGACCTTAGGAACCATGAAAATCGATCCTGGACGTTTGTCGCTAGGATTTTGTACTTCTACATCGTTTTTAAGAAGTTGGATAGTGTCGTCAATATCAACACTATCTACATGCCCAAGTTTCACGTCACGTTCTGCCATTCGAAATGTTAAAATATATAATTAACTTTAATTTGGCGCTGTGGTTGTTGAATATACTATGGAATCTAGGTAGAAGGAAAATATTTTACAAAGAAAGCGAATGTATGGGAAGAATATATTATCTAGCAAAGGAGGGAAGAGTTTCATAAGGGGATGGAAGTGGTAAGGAGTGACGAAGATTGATGCGGGAATACGCGTTATATAGAAGAAGCTGCATTAAAAGACAAAAGTAATAGTAAAAAAAAAATGTGAGTATCAGTAGGCGGATCTACTCGATCTTTCAAATTTCATTCATATACTTTGCTATCGTTTGTTAACATAAAATGTAAATCTCTGAATATTTAATGTATAAAACTAAAATACGACAGTTACAAGTTGGAGCTCTGCCAAACATTTGTAACACGAGAGATACGGCTAGAGGGGCTAGTAACACTCTGAAAAGTTTTCTTTAAACTTTATGGACGAAAATTAGATGTAGCGCGTGCTACACCCGCCACCGGATCTACCCCTGAATACTAACAGTATAATATATTAACAGGGACGGAATCAGGAGTAAATATGACCAGGTGCACAAAAAATACTGAACACTAATAGTAGAAACATATTTCGAATGACCGGGTGCATTTAAGATAATTTTAGGAAAAATCGATATTTTTTTCAAAAATTAACACTACATTGAAAAAATTCATGGGGTGCCCCGGCACCCACGGGAACCCCCTTGGCTCCGGCCCTGTATATTAATATGTCGATAAGTACATACAGAAAGTAAAAAAAGGAAGAATAAAACAAAATGTTTTAACATGTCCTCAAGTTCAGTTCCAAAGAAATTCTTTGAAAAAGTTTAGCTAGTTGGTATACCGTAACATTCCTCAAATTTCACTTTTTCTTTGAAAGCTACATTACTCATTATCCAATTTTATACTGTACAACTTAATTTCTCATTATAACTTGTATCCAATAACTTTATTCACATTTCTGAAAACTTGAGTTCTTTTGCCGTAAAATTAAGTCAATATCGTAATAAAAAAGAAGTGTAATCATATCATCCTTTTGTAAATTTGAGTAACATGATCTAGTGAATAAATGAAGAAAAATGAACATAAAATACTAGTAAAAAAAAATTGAACTGATGGCATACAATAAATGAGCCTAACTAAAGGGGCCTAAAAGGTAATCTAATGTAAAAATAACTTGAACAGTTGCATAACTGTACAAGTTATTTATGCATTAGGTCACCTTTTAGGTGACCCTTAAGTTAGGTCCCTATATCAAAGCTTCTGTGTAAAATGTATCAAAATTGTCAATTTTTCAAGTCTTGAGTTAAGGCCCGTTTAGTTTTTAGATGGGTTTAGGATTTAGATTTTGTTTTGGATTTATGAGATAAAAAGATACAATAAAATAATATATTTTTATATTTTAAATGAATATAGTTAATAAATTTTAAAATATTACTACGTACAGTTTTTAAAATAGGATAAAAAAATAATGAATGGATGAAGTTAAAGCATGACCCACATTTAACAAAAGAAATGTCAAAAGTAGCCAATCCCTCTAGGAATTATGCAAAGTCACAAACTTGGTATTCCACACATAAACCAAACTATAACTTTTGGCATTATCTTTCAAACCAATATGCCCTCGAACCAAACGGGCCCTAAATATTTAGCTACCACGTACCTCTATAAGTCATTAATTGACATGATGTGAAATTACTAAAAACTGACAAATACTGGACATGAAATTGACCTTGACTTAATTACATCCACATGTCTAAATTAGACCGTATGTAAAACGCCCCTCCTCCACAGGGGTATTTGTCACGCGTGGGGACAATTTTTGAAGGCAAATGGCGAGCAACTGAGCATCTTCACCTTGTGAAATCAAATCTTTGAGTGTGTTGCGTGTATATTTCTCAATTCGTATATAAGCTATGGACTTAAACATGTATTTTAGTTGGCTACGTTTCACTGCGGCATTTAAAACTTATGCGAATAAGATAAAAGGTTCAATAATGTGAGTTGAAGTTAATTTGATGAAAACTAACGTGTAGTTGTATAGTCACAAAAATTCAATTTATTGGATGTCTCTGATTTGTTATCCAATCAATTGATTTTGTCTCGTTTTAACGACTGAGTTGATCGAAGCAACTTATACATGACCTCAATAAATAACTTTCGTTTCGCTAAACTTTAATTTATTCATAAAGCATTAAGGAATTGAAATAAGAATGAATCACTTCAATTGGGCATTAACACAAAACCAATTGGGCAAATTGGCTGCAATAACTTATACTAGTATTGTTTAGATGTACATTCACTAATATCAACATACTCTCTCAATTGTGGCTGACCCCTCATGTCTTAGCTAATGACCTCAGTTTGCTATGTGTGGGCTTGGTTGAGGATCTCGTATGTGATTACATTAGTTGTATTCAGCGGAATGTGGCATCGTCAGTTTAGAATAGACAAAAAATTAGGTTTTTAGTTTCCTTGTTAGGAAACTTTTGATTGCAACAAAGACTCTGGGTGCGTTTGGTATCCTCCAATCGGAATGGAGGAATGAATATCATTCCGATTCAAAGTGTTTGGTATCCCGAATGACTATCAAAAGTAGAAATGATATACAAATTTATTCCATACTTGATAGGCATCATAAGGGTAGTATATGATTGTTTCATTCCCGGACCCACCAGTTCCCCTCACATAATTTATATTCCACCCTTGTATCAAATCCATACCTATTATCATTCCGGACAACAAACCAATCGACACCTAAATCTATCTAACCAGCTACGGAACTTTGGGCTATGTGGTATTCTCAGCAGCAAGCTGCTGCGGGTATAGCTGAACAGACTTCAATTTGAAATTAATCATCTTGTCAATATCAGACCTTACCGAGTATATGCACAATTGGATCTCCAAAAGTAATGTGACTTATGTTTTGCCTTTTGACCGTGACGAAGTCTATTTTCCATAAGCATTTTGAAATGTGATGAGAGTGTTTGTTTACTTTTTGTAAAATTTCATATGCATATCTATTATTTCTTGTGGTTCGATCATGCTATGATGTATTGTGAGGTTGTTTGCACAACTGAAATAACTCCAATGGTAATGTTTACACCGTGTTTCAAAGATGTCAACTCTTTTCCTGCAACTATGACAGTAACCACTTTTGTCAGAAACATTAAACTCACACTTAGATTATTCTCACTTGTAAACCATTACTTGTATTTAGGGCTGCATATGATGTAAGTCTCACAGATGATGGATATTGGTCACCCGAGATATTCAGCATCGTCTCAGGAAACACTTCAACCTCATGGGAAAAGCTTGATGTGTTGTATCAAAATCTAACACGCCTACACACAACAATTTCTTTAATAAATTGCTTTTCATTAATTGATTCTCACAATGATTACTTGTGTATACCATCAGTGGTGCTCTTCTATCACACTCCTTTGAGTTGGAGTCAAATTTGAAAACCGTCTTCTATGGCACACCGGCTGTTATTACATTCCGTGCCAGCAATAAGGCTGCACTGGTTAGATATATGGAAAACTGAAATAACTAGTAAGTTTAGGTTTGTGGGTGTTAATCTTACAATCTTTTGACTATTGCAGGAGGCATATACGACTTCACTTCTGCCTTTGGAAATCCTATCAGATAAGCCTCAGGAGAATCAACTTTATCAAAATGAAGCGTATTTTTGGTTCGGTTCATTATGCATTTTTGGTGCGGGTTAACCTAAAAAACTTTTTTGTCAACATTTACAACAGTTATATTATGGTTTAATATAGGAGCTTCAATGCCATACACACTTTGGGCAACATTCAACCCGTTTGACCCTTTCAACCCATTTCCCTTTGGAAATACTACCAGAGATAACATGATAAACCATTTTAATAAAGAAACCTCATAAAAGAGTTGCTATATTTGTACTTTACCTTGACTAATAACATATTGTTGTTCTTCTGCATGGACATGATTTATGGCTGCTGTTCTTTCAGATTAAGGTATAAGCTTCTGTGGTCATCTATGCATTGCATTTCTTTACAGTATCTTCTTGTTTTGCTGGTTTTCATATGTGAGATAACTCCAGTGTGCAACTCCGTTCACTGATTAGTATTTCAGTTAAATTAAATCACATTAACTTACAAGCTTCTTGGTGTTTATTGATTTTCTTTGGCAAGAAATTTGCGATGAACACTGCTGAACGTATTGCAGTTTCTTGTAAAACTGATTCTTTTTCTAATGCGCAGAGGCTGATGGGGAAGTATGGCTCATTAATATCCGTAATTTCCATGGTGGTTCTATTTATCTACCTGCTGGTAACCCCGCCTAAATCCGGTGCTGGAAAGGGAAGTGAGAAGAAACGCTGATTACTAGTCTCCATAATGTCATGTAGTTGTGTGTAAAATCTTTTAAAAGAGATTAGTCTTTTGGCTGATATGTTACGTTTTTGCTTAGAGATGATACTTTTCTACAAAATTGTTCCCATTAAGTTTTAACCCCCTTGCTCAATTTTGGTAGCTGTTCTAAATTAATTTAACCTTTAGGGCCTTAGTTGGAAATAAGTAACCTTGATGGCATTCCTATGTGCAGCTAGTACTTTAAAACTTTTTTAGGGGCTGTTTGGATTTACATTGTGGAACTGAATATTGTGACATGAAGCAACAATCAATTTCCAGTGTTTTAACAAAATTCTTACTTCTGGTTTTTTGCGTAGTGAATAGTGAAACAAAGCTACCATATACCCTTTCTTTTAGCCTGATATGTAGAGTTATACAGGCGATTTAGAAGAACTACCGAGGATATACAAACAAGGAAACATATAGCAACTTCAAACAACAGAATCACATCTAAACAGTATTTTATACCGACAGTTTTATTACAATTAGTTACTTCTGTATAGTCTCGCATAATCACTTTCAACATGAGCGTTCAAACACCCCCCTTAGTTAGTGTCCTGCTGTTGGCGACCCTATATGGTGTTTGCTATTGATCTATGATATGTTTTGAGTCAGAAAGCATTGACAACCAACATGAATGTCTAAAAGACCAAATGTCAAGCAAACTGGCTCTACAAAGAGCCATGTCAATATCAACACTATAGCGAGTAATATGACAAATCAGTGAAGAAAACAGAGATCAGAACATGTTTAGTTTATATGTCTGGAACAAAATACAATAACATTTCAAGGAATAACTGGAATTGTTTTAACACAAGTTGCCACCCCATTGAGAAGATGTTTCGATGCTTTCTCATGATTCACGAAACCCATGAACCAGAAGTCTTGGCCGTCAATCGTAGAGAGTTGGATGTACTTGTCTATTTGCTTTTTACCTGGTATTGTAACCGGGTTTACTGTGGCTATCTTTTCCAATGGGATTATAACCTGTATAGCAAGCATTTCAATTTCAGACAGGATCTACATTACTAACAAAATTAGACTTATTAAATTTGACTACCTGATTATTGCTGTTTTTAGTTGTAGATTTCAATTTCAAGTGTCTAGGTTAATTCAAGATTCTAATTATCTGATATATATTGGAATCCATAATGGTTAAGCAATGTAGTGGTTGTAACAAAAACTGGTTTGATTCTTTGGGGTTATGTTGTGTGTTTGGGATTGCTTATTATACACTGCTTAGTTACCAATCTGCTTATTTATTAAGTACTTCTTTAACTTAACATTTGCAGATAAGCACTTTTTCCTAACACTAAGGGGTGTTTGGAATTGCTTTTGCAAAACAGGGTTATGCAAAAGCAGGTTGCAAGTTGCTTTTCAAACTGCATCCTGTCTTATGAAAACGCAAATAATCACTTTTCTCATTTTATTTGCCTTATTCATATTTGTGATTATCTTTCGCCAAGGTAATAATCATATAGTTTACTCAAGAATGCAATTCCAAACACCTTTTAAACACTACTATTCTGCTTAAAGCAAATGTGCATTTAAATAAACAATCCCCAAAACACTTCAAAGCAAATCTTTCTGCAATCTGAATTGGCCAACTACTAGTTATCACAACTCCAAATGTTACTCAAAATAGCATAGACAACTTGTTTATCATAACGTAGTTGATTATATAATTCTTAGTATCACTTTCAAACACAACAGAAAACATAATGGAACTGCGGGAGTTAGCCAGTTAGCAGTACCTTGTAGTAGATCCAAGACTCCATGCCATTGGGTTGTTTAAAAGCCAAAGGTCGATCGCTACAGAACGCAACATGAATATTAGACAAATACAACGTTCCTGCAACAGGTCCAGTAGATGTCGACATATAACATGCAAAAGTCTTGTTGAGCTTCTCGTTTGGGTAAGTTGTAAAGTTCTGCTTGTACAATGATTCAAATTTCCACTCCGTTTAACGCTTTTGCAGTCAAATTCATTTCCCCCAGCTGATCCAGTCACCAGATTGACCAGATTTCACTAAACAAATCAAACATCCAGTCAGTAATCACATACCCATACCAGAGACGGAACTTGAACGTTTTTGTTGGGGGCCAACTTGTAAAGTACTAGTATTTATTTTAGGAAGGCCGATATACACAACGCTGAAATTAAAAAATACTAAAACCAAAAATAAAAGGGTATAAAATGTACACAGGGACAAAAAAAAATTTTTTTGGGGGGGGGGGGGGGGGGGCAAAAGGAGGACATTTTTTCACATGTGAAAACCAACATATTTCACATGCGAATAGATTAGTCTAAGCCTTTAAATTTATTGATCTAAGAGCGCGCACGTGTTCTTTACATATCCTAATATACATACAGGGCCGATCTAGGAAAAATGATCACACGAACTATTAAAAACATGGTACTAAAAATTTTTTTTTCCTAGAACATTTCATAGGGTGCATGAAAGAAACGACTTACAATTGGTCCAAATGTTAGAAGCAGTTGTTTCGGCTTTATTACCCCATGAGTTAAGTTTCTTACGTACATTATCCATATTATTCGGCATAGGAGGAGGTGGTGGTGGAGCCTGAGGGGCTCCATATTGGACGTAAGGATTAGGCGCAGGCATAGGGGTACCCATGGCGTGTGTACCCCAATAATTACCAGCCTGATCAGAGGATGATGAGGCTGAAGGATATTTTGGTGGTTGATATGGGTTCATAATGAATGAATATATCAATCAATCAATCTAATGAAACAAACAAGAATATATGAAAGTTTAATGAATTTGAATATTGTTATGGTTTATGTATGGTATCAAATGCTATATTGTAACGTATGATATGATATGATTATTTTTTAATGAAGGCTGGAGATTGGAAATTGGGAGATGGGGTACGGATGAATGGATGATTATTGATTGTTTCAGCGTGTTTTCTCCGCTGAAAAATTCTTGCTTTGAATTATCGGGTTATTAATCCTACACGCTAAATAAAAGTCAACGCTTATTTGCTTTGGTTTTGTTCTAGACCAAAGTTACTAAAATGTCTCTTGAGAGCATCTATGACAACTGGCTTCCAAATTTTGGTATTTTTGATATGTTTTTTAGGAGATATTTTAGAATGTGCCATCAAAGCTTATGTTTGAGTTTATATAAAAGTAAAGTTATAGATTTTTAAATTCAAAATTATATTTATATATGGTAATTTGTAAGCATATTTAATGAGAATTAAATATATTTTCTGATACAAAATGCTATTTTGTCTTTCATAGATTTTTAATCGCTAATTTTCTAGTGTTCTACTCCGTATTGACTAGAGTTTTAAAAGGCGAGTATTCATACAGATGCATATGGAACTTGGAACTTGGCTGATGTAGAAATTCTAAAACACCAACGATTGAATCCAACCAACCACCCCTTGATTCAAATTATAACATAAATCTTACAATACAAGAAATCACAGAAACTAAAGATCACAAAGAATGATCTAAAGTATAGAATACAGAAACAATAACTGGATCAAAACTATTGATCAATCGAACGATTACAATAAGAAGATGAGATCAAACTTAGAGAGAAAACGAGATATGTGTGAGATGATAATGAGAGCAGATGCAGAACCCTAATCCATAGCAATCCTTATATAGCCACCAACTTATCAACTGTCCAGATTTAGTCCCTGCAAAATATAAACAATACAAACATAGACAAAAGTTGCTTGTTAGTGTTAGATAAGTTTCTGTTATTACAGAAACAGTCCCTGAAAGTTTGAATGTTATTTTAACACCCTCCCTCAAACTTTCACACCAAACATCAACCATTCACACCAAACATATCAACCATGCTCAGTTGCTCACACAAAAACTTATGACTTTTAAAGTCTAAAGCTTTTGTAAACACATATGCAATTTGCTGAGAAGTATGAATTTTCTCAGTCTTAATTACACCAGCAGACACCTTTTCTCTAACAAGATGCACATCAATCTCAAAGTGTTTAGTTTTCTCATGCACATCTGCAATTTGCTGTGAAAGATGCTTTTGCTATTGTTTCCATAGAAGAATCTCATAGAGGCTTTGCTTCTTCTTCTTCTGGTTCTGAGGCCAAACCCCAAATATCTGGTTTTATTGCTAAAACTAATTGGAATAATAATGGTACTAAAAGGCCTGATAATAAGTTTGATAACAAAAAGTTTTCTAGCAATGATAACAAAAAGTTTGGGAATAATAATAATGGTGGGAGTAATAGGGACCTAATCCTAATTTGCTTTGTAATAATTGTGGTAAAATTGGTCACACCATTGACAGATGTTTTGAACTTGTTGGGTATCCCCCTGGTTATAACAAAAATCCTGGTCCAAAACAAAATGATTTTAAAACCTCTTTTACTGCTAATTCTAATAATTCTTTTGTTGATAATGGTTCTCCTATGTCTTTCACTAATGAACAAATGATGAAACTAATGAGTCTTATCAATGAGATGCCTTCTAGTGGAGTGCAGGCTAATATGGCAGGTATGGCAAGTTTTCAAAACAATAATGTTTTCTTTAATATAAACTTTCATAGATTTTATAACAGTAATACTGTTTTATGTAAAATGAGTATTGGCTGGATCATAGATTCAGGTGCAAATCAACACATGACTGTTTCAACTTTAAATATGTTTGGTATTATAGATATCACTGATTTAAATTTAACTGTGGGTCATCCTAATGGAACCCTTGCTAAAATTAAATATGTTGGAAATTTAAAGCTTTCTGAAAATGTCATTCTCTATGATGTGTTGGTTGTCCCTGAGTACTGTGTCAGTCTTCTTTCTGTTAACAAACTTATTAAAGATAGCAGAATGTTTGTTGGCTTTACTGAAACCAAATGTTATCTTCAGGATTTGACTCAAAACAAAATCATGGGGACTGGTAGTGAGAATGGTGGCCTTTATCTGTTTGATTCTTCCTCTCCCATAACTTCTAAGAATCAAATTTTAGGTAATGTGTCTGTGCAATGTTTTATTTCTAAATCCTTGTGGCATCACAGGCTTGGTCATCCCTCTGATCATGCTGTTGATCTGTTACAATCTGAGCTTAAGTTCACTAAGGATTCTCATGTTTCACCTTGTGACATCTGTCATAAGGCAAAGCAGACAAGAGAACCTTTCCCTTTAAGTGAACATAAAAGCTCTGCTATTGGTGATCTTGTGCATATTGACCTTTGGGGACCTTATAAGGTTACTAGTAGAGATGGTTTTAGGTATTTTATGACTATTGTTGATGACTTTACCAGGGCTGTTTGGATTTATCTTATTAAAACTAAAGATGAAGTTTATAATCTCTTTGTGAATTATATAAATCTGATTTCTACTCAATTCAAATGTAAAATTAAGACTGTAAGGTCTGATAATGGTACTGAATTTGTGAACAACAAAATGAGTAGTTTATTTGATAGCCTTGGAATTGTGCATCAAACTACTTGTGCTTACACCCCTCAGCAAAATGGGATTGCTGAGAGAAAGCACAGACACTTGTTGAATGTTGCTAGAAGTTTATTGTTTCAAAGTGGTATCCCTCTAAGTATGTGGCCTGAGTGTGTCTTAACTGCTGCTTACCTTATTAACAGGTTGCCTTCTTCTGTGCTGAGTGGACAATCTCCCTTTGAACTTGTGTATGGTAGTAAACCTAGACTTTCTCATTTGAGAAGTTTTGGTTGTTTATGTTTCTCATCTGTTCTAAATAATTCTGATAAATTTTCTTCTAAAACAAAAAAAAAAAAAACAAAAAAAAAAAAAAAAAAAAAAAAAGTGCATCATTAAACCAGTGTGTCAAACCTACCACAGCGCGTCACAACCTCGTAACCACTGGTGGGTTTTGTGACCACATTGCGGGTAACTTTGAATATTGATACATACTTATAACTTTGTGTTTAATTCTTCACTAGCATCGATATAAAAAATATCCCAAGTGTTGTATTTCCACTCATGTATTTTGTCATTTAACCATCCATTTTTTCATAATATTATGATCTTGCATATAAAAAGATAAGTAAAGATATCATGTAGGAAGAATTTATCATTTATTTAAAAGTATGTTGTGTTTTAACTGTGATGTATCTAGGTATTTTGTTCCTGGCACCATTGAGTATTTGAAGAAATTCTAACACACCAATGATTGAATCCAACCAACCACCCCTTGATTCAAATTATAACACTAATCTTACAATACAAGAAATCAGAGAAACTAAAGATCACAAAGAATGATCTAAAGTAAAGAATACAGAAACAATAACTGGATCAAAACTATTGATCAGTCGAACGATTACAATAAGAAGATGAGATCAAACTTAGAGAGAAAACGAGATATGTATGAGATGATAATAAGAGCAGATGCAGAACCCTAATCCATAGCAATCCTTATATAGCCACCAACTTATCAACTGTCCAGATTTAGTCCCTGCAAAATATAAACAATACAAACATAGACAAAAGTTGCTTGTTAGTGTTAGATAAGTTTCTGTTATTACAGAAACAGTCCCTGAAAGTTTGAATGTTATTTTAACACCCTCCCTCAAACTTTCACACCAAACATCATCCATTCATACCAAACATATCAACCATGCTCAGTTGCTCACACAAAAACTTATGACTTTTAAAGTCTAAAGCTTTTGTAAACACATCTGCAATTTGCTGAGAAGTATGAATTTTCTCAGTCTTAATTACACCAGCAGACACCTTTTCTCTAACAAGATGCACATCAATCTCAAAGTGTTTAGTTTTCTCATGAAACACAGGGTTNAACTATATCTTTTTTTTTTTTTTTTTTTTTTTTATAAAACCCCTCCCGCCCCATAAATTTTTTTTTTTTTTTTTTTTTTTTTTTTTTTTTTTTTTTTTTTTTTTGTTGGTTTATATTAAAATGGAATACTTTATGTGATTTGTTTGACAATCGCAATTGCATTTGTTTGTTGGTGGGTTTAAAATTGTGTTGAATGATCGCTTGACGTTGACATAAAGATGATTAGTTTACAGCCTAATACTATTAGGGACGGAACCAGAACACAATTTGACCAGGTGCATTTATAAAACAGTATACAAACGAAGAACACAATTTTTTTTGGATCAGATGCAATTTTAAAAAAATGAGATTTTTTACAAAAATTAACATTACATCGCAAAATTCTATGAGTATCCCGGATTTGCCAAGACCCACCCTAGTTCCGTCCCGGGATACTATATGAATACAGCACATGTGAAAAATGAATGAAGCCAAGTCGACACTCAAAGCCAAATTGGTGATAACCGAAGCCCACAAACCACTTGTCACCCGTTCATGAGTAGAGTGAGGGCCCAGTTATCAATAATCCAATTCACCTGTTTCCTTTTTTCTCGGGGACAATCATTCTCCAATTTCTTTTCACCTTTTAAATACAAAAAGTTGCTATGTGGATAAATTTGTTTTTTTGCTACTATTCTTTTCTTTTCGTTGAACAGTTCAATGAATAAAAACAAAAATAAAAATAAAAATAAAAAGAATGTTTATCTATGCTTTAAGATACGTGATATGAATAACTACTAAGTTGTGCCTTATGTCTTCTAGTGTTAAATGTAGCTTAAAAAGGTTATGGAACAAATTGGCATACTTATAAATAGCGAAACAAAGCACTACACAAGTCAATTCACTTGTCGAAAATTGTTCTCTATCTTATTAGAATCATTGCGTTTTTCGTGAAAAAGACTAAACGAACAATGGATCTATACTAGTAGTTCTTTTGGAGTGTGCTAAATTAGAAGTGAGACGACTTTGCACGTCAAGATCGACTTGTATCATAAGTTGTGACTTTGCTAGTTGCTAAATTATGTATTTATAAAGACATGTTTCTTACTAAAGATTACACTATTTCTCAATAATAACCGACAAATCTATTTAATAACTTAATACTTGACATTTCCTTTAAATGAGATTATAAATGACCCGGTTATTGATTTTGAGTCAACATATAATAAATAATCAAGTGAAGCACATTGATTATTGAAGTTAATACCCCCCAAAAAAGGTGAGAAATGAGGTGAAGCTACTTATTTGTGGTTCATAATGTAGTCAAAGTATATAATATGGTCCTTGTAACAAAGACGTAGAGCAATTATCCACTCTACCTTGACAAGTATCGTGATTCGATTTATCTTTAACTTTTGAGACAGTTTGACCTAAAAATAATATAAAGCTTCACTATAAAGTGAAGCCTAATCTAACATTATTTTTGTTGCAGGTGAGTTGCTAATGAGGAGTTTTTTACAAGTTATTTGAGTTCGAAACCCTCAGGAGCCGACATATTTGAGGCAAAGCGTAAACATGTACATACCATAGTAACATAATTTGCTAGAAAGGCCGCGAATTGTGATCTAGTTCATGCATTCCCAATTTGGGTACGATTGAGTCGGTAACGGAAAAAAATAACGATTCAAATCTGAGACCTTTTCAATCATAAAATTTTTAATTATTTTAAGTAACAGACTAGTGGTTATGACTTATGAAAAATTTCATAAGTATTAAACTATTTATTTTTTTAATATATAATCCTGAATATATTAATTATTAGGTGCATCGTACTGGAGCGATCCCGAATGAACCTACCCCATCGAACCGAATTTTAAACACCTAGCGAACCGTGATCCCGATCCTCGATCGCGTATCAAAACAAACCCCCTTTCCATGTGACTATGCTACATACTTTTTGAGCACAATCGGCAGCGTAAAATGTTCTTTCATTCACAAATATTTTAGATTTTAAAATCAAGTGCATATACCCTTTTAACATATCTCTTAAATTCTAGATAAGCCATTGCTTCAAACTCGAGCTTGACGGTATTCGAGTTTGATTCAAGCTCAGACATATTTATTTAGCCGGTTATATTCACTTGAATCGTTCGAAAACTTGTTTAGTCATCTCAAGTCGAACAAGTCGTTAAACTTAAACTTGGTTAGAGCTAATAAAAAAAAATAAGGGGTTAGAATAAAAATGAATATAGTTAGAGTTGAGTTATTTAAAAAACCAAACATTCCTCACATACCAAGGGACTCATCCCCACCATCCATCTAAAAAGAAATCAATGGTTGAGATTAAAAGCATTTAATATTTCACCCTTTTTTTATAATTTAAATATATCTTAAACCGTTAATCGTAAGCAAAAAAATAAATACACCATCGCGACCGAGCATGTTAATTATCTTTCTATAGACGGGCACTTTGATATACTTCGACAAAAAAAAATTTTTTCGTTTTTTTCAACGTTTTTTTTGGGCTGAGAAAATCATATAATGATATCATATATGATAGTTAAATATCATATATTGATATATCATATATGATATTAATATCATATATGATATATCATATATGATTTTCTCGGCCACGAAAAAAAACGTGAAAAAAACGAAAAAAAAAATTTTGTCGAAAATATATCAAAGTGCCTATCTATAGAAAGATAATTAAATGCTCGTCGTAACGGTATATTTTTTTTCGCTTAAAGATTAACGGTTTGAAAGATATTAATATTTGAAAAAAAAGGATGAAAGTGGGTTTTTTAAATTGATGGGATTAATCTCATCCATTAGATCAAATAAATATGGAGGGAAGATGGATGGTGAAGATTAGTCCCTTGGTATGTAAAAAAAGTTTGGTCCTCAAATGATCTTATATGATATAGTTAATAATAAAGTCAAAGAAGTGGGTGGCTAGAAGAAGTAGTATGGTCCCAATCACATAGACGTGATGCAATATTCGTTCTTACTTTGCTAGTACTACCATTTACTCCACTAGTGCTTCTCTGCTTGAAAAAAAAAATAAATACAAACGAATATATAGTGTTTCATCACCAAACTCCACTTTGTAATTTTTAAGCTATTTACAATGGGCGATCGAACCCAGGGTCGGTCCACCTTCGGTGGCCGCGTCCCTCTCCCGGCGAGGTGACCAAACAGACGGTCCCCCTTTGGTTTGTGTGTTTCGATCGGCTATACGACCCCAACTTTTGCAAAGTTTGGGTGTGTGTTTTCTTTAATTACTGTAATTTTTGTGAGATATGTTGTTAGTATCCATTGTGGTCGTCTTACTATAGATTTAGGGGGTGTTTCTTTTTTTTGTTAGCTAAGGGATGCGTGGGGCCTATGTGGGACCCACGGCTGTTAAATGGTCTTAATGGGGAGAGTTTCCATTATACCACTCACATGGGGATAGAGGCATTAGTGGAAAAATGGTGGGCTCCACATAAAAAAAACATTATTATATACTTTGTGTGGACCCATTCCCTTAGCTAAGGGAAAAAGAAACACCCCCTTAGTGTCATGTGTTTAAGCAAAAAGAGAGAATTTGAATTGTCGGTGAAGTGGCAAGATGTTTTTGTATCCCTTAAGACTAGACGCACAAGCTCGGTCCTCTTATCGGTCGACCGACTAGGTCGTGGGTCGTGATTGATGTGGATACTCGATCGGCCGAGTTTTTTTTCTTTGAATTCGATGGCCTGCTCGACCATCAAAAACAAACACAAAACAACAAAAAAGTTGTACCATTTGACTGTTTGGTGTCTAAAAAAAACCCCTTTTTTAACTTTTAAAATTTAACACTTTAACACTATAAATAACTCACTAATTTCAACATTTTATTCATAAATTCAAACTATAATTCTGTATACACATTCAAACACATTTTCTCTATACACTTTTACACATTTAATCTACATGATTTCTTACGAGCTATTTTTTGGCACTTCATCTTGGACGATGAAGATGAAGTTAATAGTGAGCTTGCGCTTTTTACGGAAGCATGTTGAGCGGCTTTTCAAGCGTCAACGACAAAAATCCCAAGAACCCACATAGACAGGGATCATTACGGTGCTCATAATCGTTTAGTTGCGGGATACTTCTCCGAACACCAACTGTATGGCGGAAAAACATTCCGTAAGCGATTCCGAATGAGCCGACAACTATTCACACAAATTGTTCGAGAGGTAACCGATGATTCCCCTTATTTTCAGCAAACTACTAATTGTGCGGGCACACTTGGTAATTCCCTATTAATGAAGTGTACTTCGGCAGTTCGTCAAATGGCATACGAATTCAATCCTGATTCTCTGGACGATTATCTGCAAATGGGTACGACAACAGCCCGTAAGTGTCTAAGAAAATTTTGTAAGCCCATCATGGAGTTATATGGTGAAGAGTTTTTGCGAAAGCCAACATATACTGATATTGAAAGACCCTATGCTTATCACGAGCAAAAGCATGAGTTTCCTGGGATGATAGGAAGCCTTGATTATAAAGGTTGGTCGTGAGAGAATTGTCCAACAGCTTTAAGAGCTCAATGATCTCAAAGCGAGGAGAGCACCGGATGTTCCATTCGTGGCTAACAACGTGACTTATAAAGGGGATATTATCTTACTGACGTGATATATCCGGAATGGTCCATTCTTATTAAGTCCATAAAAAATCCAGGGACGAGTGATCACAAACGAATATTGTATAAGATGAAGCATGAAGCGGCAAGGAAAGATGTGGAACGAGCTTTTGGTGTATTAAAGAAGTAATGGCTAATGATTAAACATCTGGCTAGAGGGTTGACACGAAGTCGACTATCGGATATAATGTACACATGCATCATATTACATAATATGATATTTCATGACAAAGAACTTGCGATATCTCTCAAATTTTTTCGAGAGGAGCAACACTGTGATGATGATCCCGTAAGAACGCATGAAGAATCGATGGAAAACATATGGGATCGTGTAAATCAACACCACTTTAGTCATTTTATTATTGTATTGTTTTAATGTTATTTGAATTATTATATAATGGTTTTATTATTATTTTGTTGTTAAAAAATTTGAAAAAGAAAAAAGAAAAAATGAAGGTTGCTAGTGTGGTAAAACGTTGTATGTAGGTTGTCGAAAAGAAACATCTTATGTGACAGACAAAATGAAAATCGCTGAAGGTCACTAGTGTATCGAGTCTAAATTCACCATAACTACTAGTCTCATGCGTTTTCATCATGTGGTCACAACAAGAGAGTGACAAGGTAAATAAAATGGTATCCGAAATAATAGCGCCGACTTCACAGAGATAAATTGTAGCAAGCAACTTCTTAATTAACGTTGCATGCTTGGTCGGACCCAACCACAACCACCATTGTTTTTGTATATATTTTTAAGATTCTGACGTCAAATGAGATATCACATGAATTGCATATAACAAAAACGTGACTCAATTGTTTGAACTTTCCCATATAGATGCCAATATATAAGTGCTTTTATCTTAGGTTGTTTGTAGTGCAAGCGTTGTTCACGACTGAGGTACCTTCACTCACGCGTCACGACTCACGAGTGTTATGCCTCGCTTAACTAACGCGTCACCAATCGGACACACACGAGTTTTGTTTTGGTTACTTATTTTATAGTTTGTCAACTTCACAATTGAACTAGGGTACGATCTCAACACCTTAAAGTGTTCAGTTTGAGATGTATATATGCTTCTCTTTGGATGTTTTTTTCTCAATTGTATTTATCGATTACATTGATTTACAATGTTAAACGTTAATGCATGTCGTGCATTTTATTGCATACTACATGTCTACAAGTTTTTATACTAACTTGGTTCGAGTCACCACTATTACATACTCGAAAATTGTGCAATGGTAACACTTTTACTTTAACCTGTTTGTAGAAAAGAGCCGAATTACTGTTAGATAAGACATGTTTGTTTAACGAAACAACAACCTATTAAGATCTGCCGTACGTTATGCCAGCTAAACCTTGATAAAACACAACACTCTGTCCCTGTTTTACACAACACATAAATCAATATACTTTTGCTAATTACACAACCTCTCCTTCATGTTTCACATCACTTAAATTTTACATTTACCTGTACATCAATGAAGTACTTTTTTTACATTTCCAACCCTCAAAGTGTTTTCTTATCTCAATTAAAGAGTAAATTGCAAAAATCGTCCCTGTTATTTGGTCAAATTGAAGATTCAACCCTTATCCTTTTGAAAATGCATTCATCGTCCCTGTAAGTAACTTACAACTTTACAAGTGCAAATTTGATCCCTGAACAAAGTTAAATTGTTAGAATACTTTTTTTCTTCTCTTACACTTTGGTCCATGTGAGGAATTTAGTCGTTTAATTTTGATCAGGAACCAAAAGTGCACTTGTAAATTCCTCGTAAGAACGTTGAGTGCACTTTCAAAATGATAGAGACTCAACTTGCAATTTTACCAAACCACAAAGATGATTTTTGCAATTTACGCTCAATTAAAAAAAAAAATCTAAGAAAATGGACTTGTCTAATCAAATCTTGAATTAATAAGGGACAGATTATATTTTCAACATTAAACATTGAATGAAACAATGTATGGTTATATTTGCAAAATGTTGACTTAAAGGGAACATTCGACCTACCGCATATATCTTCCTTTGATTTTTTTCATTATAACAAGTTTCATTAATGTCGTGTGAACTTGGGTTAAGATGTAGTTAGGGGGACACGATATATGAGATTATAACGAAAGTCAAAGACTATGAAAGTATATAAAATAAGGCACGTAACTATAGAGAAAAAACAATCAACCAACTTAATGCACACGAGTTGAAGGTAACTTTCATCCTATTGAAGTCACCTATTGAGTACCAAAAGGGTAATATAGGCCTAAATTTTCTCCAAGCAATCTAATCAAACAATTAGTTATTCTAACTTAAAGTAAACTATATGGTTAAAGTATACAAATGGATTCTTTTAACAATAAACATGATTGCAACTTACAAATACATGGTCTTGCCAATGATTCTAAACTACAAGAATGGGTTTTTTAATATCCAGATTCGGATTACAGTTTTGATTAATAATTTTGTAAAGAACGTATTAACAAGACGAAAACGTTAATACTAAGATCGACAAACGCGATAATATATACGACTTCATTTGCGACCTAAACTCACTTGTTTGCTTCAACATTTAACCTTTCTTTGCTTCTAAGTGAATTACCTTGAAACTTGGTAACTTCCAATTTTATTGACGTAAAAAAGTTAAAAACATTGTGGGATAGAAAGTTGTTATGACAAAAAGTACAAAACACAAGGAAAAAAAGAGTAATAAATATTTATATGCCTTCATGTAACAAAAGGAAAAAAAGAGTAATAAATATTTATATGGTTGTTTCAAGTGAAGGCTAATTTAACGACGTATACCAATAAAAAAAAAATTGAGTCGCATGTTTAACAGTGAAGCCCCCGTAAGATAGAGCAAGATCCTCTCAAGTTGTTTATACAACTTGAGTCAAGTTGTGTAATTATGAAACATTGTATTTCATCTAATGGCTGAAATCAAAAGAACTTCTTTTGATTTGAACCATTGAATCAAATCAAATAGCTCATAATGACATAACTTGACTCAAGTTGTATACACAACGTACTTGAAAGAATCTTAGTCCGTAGGATATCACATTTCAATTATAATATAAGGTATTTATAAACTACATGCATCGTAAATTCTAATAGGCTTAAGCCCGCGGACGGGATCAGATCTACATACATAATTATCATCTAATACTTTCTAGCAATTCGAACAGCTCGCGAAAGCTTGGATTAGATTTGAAAATTAAAAACAATAGTAATAACTAATTCTTTGTTGAAAACATTCGAAAGCAAGCGGTAGCAAAAGCGAAACATAGCATTAGCAAAAGCAATGATTTTTTTTTTTTTTTTTTTTTTTTTTTTTTTTTTTTTTTTTTTTTTTTT
>LBNU01020952.1:7589-40123 GCA_014162995.1 Artemisia annua | reverse complement strand
TAAAATCTCCAACATGCAAAATTACCAAAATACCCCTATAATTTAAAACTTTAATAAAAGCTATTATATGACATCAAATAAATCCCAAACTCTTGAAAATAAACAACATATGACCATTATTATTTTTGAAGGAACATTTGCACTTTTATAACTTATAAAAAAATAAATAGGCACGCCTAAAGTGTTTATAAGCTCCAAAATGATTTTTAAAACTTGTACATAACTTAAATAAATAGATAAATATGATACAAATATGGAAATGTTGAAAAATACTGAATTAGTCCATCATTCCAGCCCGTATATTCGACCATATCTCAATCACATCACATATATTTACCTATTTTATTTTCTTATCAATTTCATACTAAAATAAGCCCGTAAATCTCTCCAAAAACACCAAACGGCATATCAAAACTTCCTGGAACTTCTGGCCAATTTTCGTGGCTATTTTCTAAGCTTAAGAAAATGGGAAAAATGTTGGTCAAGGTTGTGGATGATCGGGTAAAGCCTAAGGCTTTATTTTACTGTTTCATGTTATAACCGAGAAGAGCAAAAATTACACAGCTTCATTCCTTCGATCAAACCTCTATCTGGTATTTTTCTATCATTCTATAAATCACATATCATGTATATAAAATGCTAAAAATGAACCATGCATCATACATAAATCGTATGTAATTTTTTTTTTTACAAACCCTAATAACGAACAAAAAGGAGAACATATGGAATCCGATTTTTATGGGGCTTAAATATATTTTTTTAGCATGTAATTTTGATCATATAACACTGGAAAAATGTGGTATAAATTATGCAAGAGCTGTACGAATTGTTTTGATTTATTCTGTGTTCATGCGATCAAATAAAAGAAAGAAAAGGAAAAGAAAAGGGTGCGTGTGGTTGGGGTTAGGATTCTGGATAAAAAGGGGATAATTAATTCTGATAATTAATGTGTCATGATGATTTGATGATTAGGGATATTAGGGTTAGGGTTTGGTTTGTTTTTTTCTATTTGGTACCGATTTGAATTAAATAAATATAAGGGTGTGTTTTGTAAATTATAAAACTTGAGGGTTGTTTTGGAAATCATATAAACTCAGGGGAAATCGTATAAAAATAGTACAAGGGTTATTTTGATGGTTTTTATAATTAAAAGGGGCTAAATGTAAATTATATATATATTTATATACGAATTGAATAAATTGGTAAATAAAGGGTTTGTTTTGTAAATATGTTAAAGATAAGGTGTATTCTGTATTTATATGTTATTTAGGGGCTAAGGATGTAATTTTGATAATTGAAACGGGTTTACTTGCGATTTACATAATTAAAAAGGTATATTATGCATTTATTGTAAATTGAGGGACTAAACATGTAAATTGTGAAGTGAAGGGTTATTTGAATATCAATAAGGACTAAAAATGTAATTTAAGGATACTTGATGGACTTGTATGGTTATTTGATGAAATATATGGTTTATATGTTAAGTATATGCTTTAAAGGGCTAAATTGTAAATATTATAAATTAAGGGACTAAAATGGTAAATATGGCATACTAAGCATGATACGACCTGAATGATTGGCTAAGGGCTGTTCTTATCAATTTTGGATTGTTGTGGTGCTTATTTGATAATTATATTAGCTTATGGGTTAATTATGGAAATATGTATAATTAAAGGTTAAATTGTAACTTTTGAAACTATGGGGGTGTAAAGTGTAAATCTGAAATATCTGGCTTATGTGACTTTTATATAAGTGTTATAATGTGTTTAGTTTCATGTGTGACCCTCAGCTTGTTAAATTGACACTTTTAACCCTAAAACATGTTCGGTGACCTAACGAAACCCTAATCTCAGAAAATATCTATAAAAGGAAATCTGTTATACCCGAGGCCATAAAACTTGATACTGGGACAAAACTAATTTATAAGAATGCGATATTATATGAGAACTTACTATTTTCAGAAATCTGCTAATTATGGAAATCTGCTGAATCTGGAAAGATACTAAATCTGGAAAGTTATTAAAAAATAGAAACCTGCTAAATATGGAAAGATTCTGAAAATGGAAAGATAACCTAAAAAGGAGTAATCTGATTTGAAATTAACTATTGAATAATTCCCGACTTATAATCCGTCTAGGTTCTGTAAAGAAGGAGGAGTTCCTATTTCTGTCTGATGTTTTCTTCTGTCTGCTTTGTCTTCTGGTTGAGGTACAGATATTCTGACCTTTTCAGTAAAGGTTTCTCATGACTCCCTTTTTCTTTTGATCTCTCATTTTGTTTAGGGTTCCCGATGCCATTGCTATGAAACCCCATTTTATTTTCCGAACCTTTTTTGTTATGAACCTTTGCTATCTGAACCTTCTGATTTTGAACCTTCTGATTTTGAACCTTCTGATTTGGACCTTTTGATATGACCTATGATATGGACTTCTGATATGATCTGATTATGATGACTTATGATCTGTGTCAATTATGACATTCTGTTGACCTATTCTGTTGACCTATTCTGTTTAACCTATTCTAGTTGACACCCGAGCCAAATTTATTTCACTAGGCATGGGGGTTCCATGTCCGTGTCAGGGATGCACCTCTGGCATGACTCCAAGGGCAGTGGAGTGATGTTCTGCCACGTCCCCTTTCTGTTATATGATATGCGCGCTTTATGATATGATTTGTTATGGCCACTATGATTTCTGCGGGGGCGTATGGATGCATCCTAGATGTGTTTCTGTTATCTGTTATCTGTATCTGGTGAATGTAGCTGTGTGTGCAATACACGTCCTTCACAACCCATTGAGGTCATCCCTCTGTTTACATCTGATATTCTGAGGCCTCCCCTCTATGACTATGATTATGATTATGATGAAGGCATTATTATGAAGGCATTATTATATCTGTTTCTGGGCTCGTGGTGGATGACTAACCCTTTGATTTTGCACATTTTCCAAAGTAACCATGAGGACTAAACTTGCCAACTTTGATAAACCAAAGACCAAAAATGCCATTTTTCCATTTTTTTAATACCCAAGGACCATTTTTGACAATTTTCAAAAGTTCAGGGACCTGTTTTGCCATTCACCCAAAAATTCATTCAAGGGCCAATTTTGATAACTTAAAATAGTTTAGGGATCTTGAATGATAAAACTCCACAATTTTGGATTCTAGGGACTATTTTTGCCAATTTTTGAAAGTTGGGGGACTGAAACTGCCAAATCTGCAAACTTTGCTTATTTTTCATTTGTTTTTGAACATTTTGCATTTAAGACACATAAAACACGATCCTTGGATATTTTCATCATTTTGATGCGTTTTTGTGTGTTTTCAGATGTTTTGCGTTTCAGATTTGACTAAAAATGATGAGTGTTTGAGCACTCATCAGCCACTATGATTTCTGCGGGGGCGTATGGATGCATCCTAGATGTGTTTCTGTTATCTGTTATCTGTATCTGGTGAATGTGGCTGTGTGTGCAATACACGTCCTTCACAACCCATTGAGGTCACCCCTCTGTTTACATCTGATATTCTGAGGCCTCCCCTCTATGACTATGATTATGATTATGATGAAGGCATTATGATGAAGGCATTATTATATCTGTTTCTGGGCTCGTGGTGGATGACTAACCCTTACCTTACCTCTTACTACTATTTCATACTTACCTTTGATTTCATTCTGTTATTTCCTTTATNTTGTTATGGCCACTATGATTTCTGCGGGGGCGTATGGATGCATCCTAGATGTGTTTCTGTTATCTGTTATCTGTATCTGGTGAATGTAGCTGTGTGTGCAATACACGTCCTTCACAACCCATTGAGGTCATCCCTCTGTTTACATCTGATATTCTGAGGCCTCCCCTCTATGACTATGATTATGATTATGATGAAGGCATTATTATGAAGGCATTATTATATCTGTTTCTGGGCTCGTGGTGGATGACTAACCCTTACCTTACCTCTTACTACTATTTCATACTTACCTTTGATTTCATTCTGTTATTTCCTTTATACCTTATTCAGTATTCATTCTGTTTCTTTATTACTTCGTTGTTATATCTGTTCACTGGGCTTTTTAAGCTCAGTCGCGTTTTCTTTCTTACGCGGCAGGTTTTAGTGGGAAGCTGGGATATGAGTGAAGAGTGCATAAGATGTTAGTGGGCTTCACCTTGATAGCTATATTCTAGATTAGAGATGACTAGAAGAGATTTATATTTCAGACTTAGCATTTCATTGTTATTCTCTTTTGTAACCTTGTATTTCAGATTATTTTTCCTTTGTAACATCTGGAATTCTTTTGTATTACTTATGTTGAATGTTGTGTATGCTTTGATACGTCACCGTAATGTAGCACTTCTACCCTTGTCGGGTTGGGGCGTTATACCACCACTATCCCCATGGATACTTTTTATGACTCTAACCCACAACGACCCCCCCTCCCTTTTGAATCTCCACCACCATTTCCCCAAAAGAGCTAGATTTTTACCCCGAAGTGACCCAATGTTTAACCCCCCATCCCCATGTGTGGCTAGTAACCTATCCCATTTAACCCAAGCTAACTTTTTACGATCCCCCACCCCACCCCAAAAGAAATTTTTTCTCACCCTCTCTAGTTGTTTTATCACACTCAAAGGCACACGAAACATCGAAAACAAGTACAATGGTAAGCTTCCTAGAACCGATTTAACCAATGTTAAGCGTCCCCCAAACGTCATCGATTTAGCTTTCCAATCGGCCAAACGATTTTTGAACTTCTCCAACACGGTATTCCAAGCCTCAACCCTCCTCATATTCTCCCTAATTGGTAACCCCAAATACGTAAATGGAAACTCACCAACCCCACATCTCATCCATCTCGCCATATCCCTTAATTCCACATCATCCACTCCAACCCCATATAGCTTGCTCTTATTATAATTCACACGAAGACCTGAAACTTCTTCAAAACATTTGAGAATACACATTAGGGCTTTTGCGTTTTCTTTGTTCCATTCCCCGAAAAAAATAGTATCGTCCGCATATTGAAGGTGAGAAACTACCACACTATTCCTACCGATCTTTACCCCACTAAAAACCCCTTTATCGACCGCTTCCTTAATGATCGCATTTAGACCCTCCGTCGCCAAAATGAATAAAAAAGGAGAAAGCGGGTCCCCTTGCCTAACCCCTCTCTCCAAGCAAAACTCATCTGTTGGTGACCCATTGACGAGAATTAACATTGTGGATGACCTAAGACAACTCTCAATCCACGAGCACCATTTGCTCCCGAACCCCATCTTTTTCATCATGTCCGATAAAAATCTCCAATTCAAACTATCGTATGCTTTCTCGAAATCTACTTTGAAAATGAAGCCCTTACTACGAGTCTTCCTCATATGGTCCACCACTTCATTTGCAATTAAAACCCCGTCGAGTATATATCTCCCTTTGATAAATGCATTTTGAACGTCCCCTACTACCTTTCCTACCACCTTTTTGATTCTCTCCGCTAAGACCTTTGCAATAATTTTATAGTAACATCCGATAAGACTTATGGGACGAAAATCCCCAAGGCCTATAGGATCCGTAACTTTTGGAATGATAGTCACGAACGACGAGTTACATCCTCTCGAAATCTCCATGTTCTCTCCAAACCATCTAATTGCTCGAATCAGATCTGTCTTCAAAATATCCCAAAACTTTCTAATATATTTAAAATTAAATCCGTCTGGCCCCGGCGCTTTATCACCCCCACACCCTCGAACTGCATCTAATATCTCTCCCTCGGAAAAATCTTTTTCCACTATAGAAGCATCATCCGCCGAGATTTTTTCAACACAATCACAGCAGAAAATTGGACGTATTGAATCTCGCTCAGAGAACAATACCTTATAATGTCTAAACATCTCCGCCTTTATTAGTTTAGGATCCTCACACCACAACCCATTTACCATCAATCCCCTGATATTATTCTTATTTTTCCTTCGTTTAATGTAAGAGTGAAAGAACTTCGAGTTTTCGTCCCCTTCCGTGTCCCACTTTATCCTAGCCTTTTGTTGAAGCATACTCTTAAACTCATTTTCTCTATCTATCCACGCCTTCCTTGCCCCCATCCACGCCTCTCGTTCGGTATCACTTAAAGTTCTCCTTTCTGCTTCCAATTCCCATTTCAGCGCTTCATATTTAGACATTTCTATCTTTTCATTAACCATTCCGAACCTATCTTTGCTCATATATTATATGGATGTCTTGCTATGCTAAATAGAGATAATGAATGTGTCACAGAAAATTTATTAGATGTTTTAACTTTTAACCATTGTGCGAATAGATGTTTCCCCATAATTTGTGTTAAGGTATCTTATATATCTTCTCATCTCTTGAGAATTTACTTGCCTTAATATTTTAAAGTTGTAACTCTTATGTATAAAATTTTAGGCACTGGATTGGTTAAAAGTTTATTATTGGGAGCCCCAAAAGATGGCAATTTCACATCCCAGTGATAGAACCACAAACTTTCCAAAAGAAATTAAATCTAGGATACGCGAATTGGCTTTCAGTCTGGATGTGAAGCAAGCTACAAGATCAGAATCTCCATTAGTTAGTTAGATGAAATTCGGAAGTTAAATGCTCGTGACTAGAAGTCTAGAACTATACTTGCATTACATTACAACACATATGGACCGATATTTAAAATTAAAAAAGAGCCTATATATGGGCTTAATTTGGAGAACGTATAAGCGCCCTATAATTGCTTTTTGGGACTGGTGTATCAAACAAAGAACATTCGAATGTGTTATAAATATTGGTGGTTATTATTCCATGCATGGGTACGCTACAAACACAATCTTAACCTAAATTATCCTATTCGACTGTGTTTTATTCCATGCATGGAGAGTCGCCAAACATAATCTTATCCTAAATTATTCTAAACGCTAGTTAGTGAAAAAATAATGAAACAACACGTAGATCTCTCGTGGCTAAAGAAACTGGCTGTTGGATAATACCTCGACAACAATCCCGAAGTTCGATCGCGGAACTCTAGATCGCGAGTTGTATCGAGCACAAGTAGCAATCACGAGAGACTACAAAGAACCGACAAGAATATGCACACGTTATACCCTCAACGAACCCTTTATTAAAACCAAAATAAAGCTTTTACAATTGAGGAAGAAGAATGAATAACTAGCATCCCCCTCATCTCTATTTATAGATATGAGGGGTAGAAACCTTAGCTTGCAAGCCAAGGAACTAGTTTCCTAATCTAAGAACAATCCTAAACTTTATTTAAACTAAATACAACTAATCCCCTTATTATTGTCTAAGTCACATTTAACCCTCCTAAGTATTGTTACTAACACATAACAATTTCTACCTTAGGAGTAATACTTAGGCATTAACGATACTCATCATCTTCATCTAATGGTGGAACCTCAAACCGGGGACCGCCTTGAGAACCAGGCCTTGTACTTTAGTAAATTCTCAAGTTTAGCTTTCTTAGACTCCTTCACTTTCTTCTTTTCTGCAACATTACCTTCTGCACCCTCTTGGCCAGGTACTCCGGTTTCCGTAATGTCTGCCCCCACCTTTATATCAAGGTGTACCTTTTCCTGCTCATTTACCAAGCAGCCCGTGTTTGTCTTTTCTTCAAGTTGCTTGTCCTCCAACTTTCTTTGAGCCACTGCAGCATCATCGTTACTAACCTGAACATCCTCAACTTCACGATTCCCTTGAGCTCCCTGCAGTTCCACCTCAAACCAAACACGTTCATCAACCTGTACTACATGGACTCCTGTTTTAACACCAGGACCAAGTTGTTTGAACCCAACTTGTTTATTACCAAGTTGTTTGGACCCAACTTGTTTACGACCAAGTTGTTTGAACCCAACTTGTTTATGACCAAGTTGCTTGAATGCAACTTGTTTTAAACCTCCATGCTTTTGTACACCAAAAGTCGTCACTTTTCCTTCAAGAGTATACACACAGTTCTCTTTCCTGATCCCAGTCATCATAACCCGACAACCTTTGATCACCTTGACTCTACCCATCTGCATCTTCACAGTATAACCCTCTTTTTCAAGAGTACCTAATGAAATCAAGCTTTTTCTTAACCATAGAACATACCTGACATCTTCAAGTATAAAGCTTGAACCATCATGCAACTGTATCTTCACTTTTCCTGTCCCTTTGATAGTGTATGTCTTGTTATCACCTAACTGAACCGAACCACCATCAACATCCTTGAAGTCATACAAGAAATCCCTCCTAGGTGTCATATGATAAGACTCACCTGAATCCATTACCAATTCAGCCATCTCATCATTCCCGACTACCACTAAGGCTTCTCCAAAGTAGGCATTACCCTCGTCATCAGAAGAATCAGAATCCTGATCATGCTTACCCTTCTTGACGAACCCACTTGACTTCTTCTTTGGACAGTCTCTCTTCAGATGACCCTCTGAATAACATATGAAGCACTTGAGTTTACCAGTTCCACCCCTTGACTTAAACCGCGAACTTCCACCAGAATGAGCTTTCCTTGAATGATCTGACCTTCCCCTTACATATAACCCATCACCAGTTTCTTCCTTTGTGCCTTCAGTTCTTTTCTTCAACTCTCTTGAATTCAGAGTTGCAAGAACTTCCTCCATTGTCAAGGATTACCTCCCATACAACAATGTCTCCACAAAGTTTTCGTAAGACGATGGCAACGACGTAAGTAACATAAGTGCCTGATCTTCATCCTCAATCTCAATATCAATATTCGCCAAATCAAGTATCAACCTATTAAACTCATCTATATGATCACCCAGTTTTGTACCTGGACTCATATAGCACGTGTACAGCTTCTTCTTCAGATACAGTCTGTTTGCTAAGGACTTAGTCATATACAGTCTAGTCAACTTCGCCCAAATTCCTGCAGCAGATGTTTCCTTGGTAACTTCCTATAAAACCCGGTCTCCCAAGCATAGAATCAAGGTACTGTATGCCTTCTTCATTAAAGCAGCCTTTTCACCTGCTTCCATGTCCACGGGTAATGTCTCTAATGCAGCATCATATCCTAGCTGTACCATTAAAACACGCATCTTTATTTGCCATAACCCGAAGTCATTCTTCCCATCGAATTTCTCGATGTCAAACCTAGTTATTGAACTAGCCATTCTTCTTATGCCTTGCTAAAAACCTTGTCAAGTTGTTTCTTAACCAACTTTACCAACAAGTCTCACAAGCCGTGTGCAATATTCCCCTTGTTGCTATAAACTCTTCTTGTAAATTGAATTAATTAGAATAACCCTAAACCATCGATTTCGAACAAGCAAAGCCGATCGTAAACTTGAAACCCAAGCTAACCACGATCAAAACTTGAACCACAAGAAAAACCCGCAACAAGAATAAACCCTTCACTATTCAAATTTTATTAGAACCAAAATTAATATTACGTGAATCAATTANTTCCCTCCCATACAACAATGTCTCCACAAAGTTTTCGTAAGACGATGGCAACGACGTAAGTAACATAAGTGCCTGATCTTCATCCTCAATCTCAATATCAATATTCGCCAAATCAAGTATCAACCTATTAAACTCATCTATATGATCACCCAGTTTTGTACCTGGACTCATATAGCACGTGTACAGCTTCTTCTTCAGATACAGTCTGTTTGCTAAGGACTTAGTCATATACAGACTAGCCAACTTCGCCCAAATTCCTGCAGCAGATGTTTCCTTGGTAACTTCCTGTAAAACCCGGTCTCCCAAGCATAGAATCAAGGTACTGTATGCCTTCTTCATTAAAGCAGCCTTTTCACCTGCTTCCATGTCCACGGGTAATGTCTCTAATGCAGCATCATATCCTATCTGTACCATTAAAGCACGCATCTTTATTTGCCATAACCCGAAGTCATTCTTCCCATCGAATTTCTCGATGTCAAACCTAGTTATTGAACTAGCCATTCTTCTTATGCCTTGCTAAAAACCTTGTCAAGTTGTTTCTTAACCAACTTTACCGACAAGTCTCACAAGCCGTGTGCAATATTCCCCTTGTTGCTATAAACTCTTCTTGTAAATTGAATTAATTAGAATAACCCTAAACCATCGATTTCGAACAAGCAAACCCGATCGTAAACTTGAAACCCAAGCTAACCACGATCAAAACTTGAACCACAAGAAAAACCCGCAACAAGAATAAACCCTTCACTAAATATTACGTGAATCAATTGTTGGAACTTAATGAAAAAAACGAATTTGTAAAGTCGATTACTAAATTAACCAACCGAAACCTTTGACTTTTAGAATCCTAAAAATCAAAATAACCTTGTCATCTTTGTAGTATTAATATCACGTGGGAATATAAAGTCAAGACCCCACACTTTTAATTTATTCTACCTCTCGTCAACTGCTACAATTCGATGGTACCCGAAACCGAACCTCGAAACCAACTCGGCACCTCGAACTCGCATTCGAACTTCTTGACCACAATAGCCTGGCTCTGATACCACTTGTTGGATAATACCTCGACAACAATCTCGAAGTTCGATCGCGGAACGCTAGATCGCGAGTTGTATCGAGCACAAGTAGCAATCACGAGAGACTACAAAGAACCGACAAGAATATGCACACGTTATACCTTCAACGAACCCTTTATTAAAACCAATAAAGCTTTTACAATTGAGGAAGAAGAATGAATAACTAGCATCCCCCTCATCTCTATTTAAGAGATGAGGGGTAGAAACCTTAGCTTGCAAGCCAAGCAACTACTTTCCTAATCTAAGAACAATCCTAAACTTTATTTAAACTAAATACAACTAATCCCCTTATTATTGTCTAAGTCACATTTAACCCTCCCACGTATTGCTACTAACACATAACACTGGCGGATGATTCAGTGGCGTATAATTCAGCCCCTAAAGGATTGCGTAATTTAACCCCTAAAGGATTGCGTGATTTAATCCCTGGGGAAGCGGTAGGCCGCTTAATTTAGCGAATCCCTTTCCCATTTCTCAAGTTAGGGTGGACGAAGAACCTGATTGTCCTTTAGAGTTATCGTTTCCCGTTTTTAAAATCCCAAAGGTTAACTTCCTTTCTTTTATATTTCTCTCATTATAGCAAACCTATTGTACGTAGTATGTCTTGACCCCTAAGAAAACAATCAAGTTTTACTTGTTTTCTCTAAGTTATGCTCTTAATTTTGACTACTTACTGTTGTCCCCTATATGTATACATGTGTTTCATACCATATGGAGGAAGGTTCAGTAGAATACTGTGAACGGTAATAAAGATATTTGACCTTTTCAAATGTTCCTTCCCCTTATTTTACTTGTGTCGTGATGATGTTTATGCTTGTGTTAACGTTTGTGGACTTGCACAATTTTTTTTCTTCAGAAAATATTGGAGCATGCATTGCCACCACCTCCGCCTGTGGTTCCATCGGGTTTAGTTCCTGCAAAAGTCTATGACTCCACAGGGTGAAGTAAACCAGTCTTGTGGCAAGAGAGAAGCTGATTGTCCTTTAGAGTTATTGGATGATTCTGATGTGAAGAAACATAAAGAGAATCAATGTATTGTCGAAGAAGATAGATTCTTAGAAGATGTAACAGAAGAAGAAAATGATCAGCATTGCATCAGCTGTCAGGATTTGGGTTTAGTGCTGTCTTAGATTATTAATATTCGAAACTCTGTGATGTTAATCTCTAGTGTCGATTTTTAGTCATGTTTATAGCTTTTCAGTTTTGGCCCAATTTTGTTCAAATTGATTGATAATACTAGATTATTTTTGTTTTAGACGCAACTCAGCTTTTGCAATGTTTCCATTAATTAGGGGGTGTTTGTTTCGGCTTATATAGCGGGTTATGACTTATTTGGTTTTCAGCTTATGTTTCATAAAATCACTTTTTGTGGCTTATTTTGAACCTTTTTGGCTTATACAAGCGGAAAAGTTTCAAAATAAGCCACAAAAAGTGAGCTTATGAAACATAAGCCGAAAACCACATAATCCATAAGCCCGCTATATAAGCCGAAACAAACACCCCGTGAGTTATTAATCATGAGTTTAGATTTTTAATAGCATTTTGCGGGTAGAGAGTCGCAGATTTTATTTTTTTCGCCCAATACTCCATGGTATAACCCGCGACTTGAGACCGGTATCACATGTTAATAATGGGTCAGGATTAGTATAAAATTGTCACAGAGAAAGTGGCTTGGCTTGTAGAATGGATATTTCCTCAACTCCATTCACTCTCCATCACAAGAAACCATATCTTGATAAACCCACATATACCAACAAACCAATTTCCAGTTTTACCCCTGTAAACAATGTTGCCAATGTCATCCATTCAATGGATTTTAGAAACCCAGACAAATGTATCCAAACCTACACTTTACTCCTTAAAAACTGTCGTAAATCCCATAATCCCCAACTGGGTTTGCAGCTTCATGGTCATATGGTTGTTTCTGGGGTCGACTTTTGCGACTTTTTATCCAGTCAGTTACTTGAGTTTTATTGTAAATTTTTGTTTGTTCATGATGCACGTAAGCTTTTTAATGGAATGTCCGAAAGAAATGTGTTTAGCTGGACTTCTGTTATTGGGTTGTATTGTGAAGTGGGTGATTATGTTGAGACTGTGAAGCTCTTTTGGTTGATGGTGGATGAAGGGGTTCGCCCTGATCGTTTTGTGTTTCCGAAAGTGTTTAAAGCGTGTGCGCAGCTAAAGGATTATAAGGCTGGGAGGGATGTGTATGATTATATGATGAGTATTGGGTTTGAAGGGAATAATGCGGTGAAAAGGGCGTTTCTTGATATGTTCATTAAATGTGGGAGGATGGATATTGCGCGACGTTTGTTTGAGGAGATGAGGAGTAATGATGTTATTATGTGGAATATGATGGTTTCGGGGTATGTGTTGAAAAGGGACTTTGAAAGGGCGTTGCGGTATGTTGAGAATATGAGGGTTAACGATGTGATACCTGATCGAGTAACGTGGAATACAATACTTAGTGGCTATGCTCAAGTTGGACAATTTAAGGAGGCAGCTAAATATTTTTCGGAAATGGGTGGGTTTGGAGGACTAGAACCAAATGTTGTGTCGTGGACTGCCTTAATAACTGGAAATTTACAAAATGGAAATCCATCTCACGCGTTAAATATATTTAGAAAAATGATGACTAGTGGAGTGAAACCAAACTCCACCACCATTTCTAGTGTCATTTCGGCATGTGCTAACTTGTCGTCAGAAAGACATGGCAAGGAGATACATGGCTATTGCATAAAGATGGAAGAATTGGATTCTAATTTGGTTGTAAACAACTCATTAGTTGACTTTTATTCTAAATGCCAGAAATTAGGTGATGGTGCGAAAAAACATTTCAATAGAATTACACAGAAAGATTTGGTGTCCTGGAATTCGATTCTTGCTGCGTGTGCTATCAAAGGCAGTCGCAATGATGCACTCAAATTTCTTAATGACATGGAGTCACAAGGAGTTTCACCTGATATCATCACGTGGAATGGGTTGATAACAGGATTTACTCAATATGGTGATGGTAATACAGCTCTAGAGTTCTTTGCTAAAATGTGCCAGCTTCGCATTTCTCCCAACACGACCACTATTTCTGGAGTATTGGCTGCTTGTGCACAAACGAAGAATTTGAGATTAGGAAAAGCGATTCACACTTATGCCATTCGGAATGAAGTTGAGATGGGAACTGGTGTTGGGAGTGCTCTCATAGCAATGTATTCTGGATGTGATGATCTAGAAGCTTCTTATGCTGTCTTTGACGGGCTCCCAACTAAAGACGTAGTAATTTGGAATTCAATTATTGCTGCTAGTGGTAAAAGTGGGTTTGGAGTTGGTGCGTTAGATTTATTAAGAGAAATGAAATTAAGTAATGTTCAACCCGATTCAGTCACCATGATTTCCACTCTCACCGTGTGTTCAAAGCTGGCCGCTTTACGTCAAGGAAGAGAGATTCATCAGTATATCATCAGACATGGACTTGACTCAAGTAACTTTGTATGCAATGCCCTTATTGACATGTATGGGAAATGTGGTTCCATCAATAAAAGTCGACAGGTGTTTGAGTTGTTGGTAGCTCAACGAAGAGACGTTGTGTCATGGAATGTGATGATAGCAGCGTATGGAATGCATGGTTTTGGTAAGGATGCTCTGAATTTATTTAGGCGTATGACGGCTCAAGAGAGACTAAAACCAAATCATGTTACTTTCACAAATCTTCTGTCAGCATGTAGTCACTCGGGACTAACAGATGAAGGTCGGAGTTACTTTAATATGATGAAACAAGAATACGGCATAGAGCCAGATATGGAGCAATATGCTTGTATGGTAGATTTAATCGCACGTTCTGGTAATTTATCAGATACATTAGAGTTCATAGAAAGGATGCCTTTTGAACCTAATGCTGCTATTTGGGGGTCGTTATTAGGGGCGAGTAGAATCCATTTGAATATTGAAATGGCAGAACATGCTGCAAAATACCTCTTTGAACTTGAACCCGGAAGTTCTGGTAATTATATACTATTAGCGAATATTTATTCAACCTTAGGGAAATGGGAAGATGCAGCTAGAATAAGGTGTTTAATGAAAGAGAGAGGTGTCACAAAAGCTCCTGGTTGTAGTTGGATTGAAGTTGGTAGGAAAGTTTATAGCTTTATCGTTGGTGATACTTCACATCCATTTATGGATCAAGTTTCGGCAAAAATGGAGAGTTTGTATTCAAAGATAAAAGAAAAGGGCTATGTCCCTGACACTAAATTCGTGTTGCAAAACATGGAAGAATCTGAGAAAGAAATGGTCCTATGTGGACACAGTGAAAAACTTGCTTTAGCTTTTGGATTGATCAGCACATCAGCTTCGAGTTCAACGCCTTTGCGCATCATTAAGAACTTAAGAGTATGTGGAGACTGTCATTCAGCGATTAAGTATATATCTGTAGTCGAAAAGAGGGAGATCATTATGAGGGATAATTATAGGTTTCATCACTTTGTTGATGGTGTATGTTCATGTGGAGACTATTGGTGATCATAGAACTAGTAGTGATTAGTTAGTAGTATACTGGCCTATATGGCCATTGTAGATATATAGTAATGTCAGTTTTTGTTAATGCTTCTCACACTTGAATAGTGCATATATTCTTTGAAGGGTTTATGTAACTTGTGCCTTCAAGGTTTAAGGTGATTCTAACAGAAAAGTTTGAGTGTTTTTACTATTTAATTAAAAATTATACTTAATTATGATAATTGACAAGTTTAAATAATATGTCTTAAATACGAGTACATTGTAATACAAAGGAAAGTTTGTGTTTAATAAATGTAGTTTAACCACTACCGTGAAGCCACTCCTTAGACAATCCCATTGTGAAAACATCAAAAGAGGGATGCACACTTTCCATATGTACAAGACATTAACTCACATATAATCTAAAGGAAAATCGGTTTTACAATCTCGCCTGCTAATAGTTCTCATAGTCCTATGCTAAATTCAGTAACTAAGTTGTTTGCAGGCTCGGCATAACTTCATTTGATATCAATATGCTAATTCTTGTGTTATGTACTCCACTTTTCAAAATCTAGTCTCATGCTACGCTTGTCGAACCAAATGGAAAAGTTATGGCTCTTAAAAAACGACAGGGGTGTTTGGATTGTGTGTGCAAAGCTGCCTTTCAATGTAACACTTGAGAATTGACCCTGCATTTTTTTTAACTGCATTCTCTATAGGAAAAGGTAGATAAAAACTATTTTACATGGTTTACCAAACATATATATATATATATATATATATATATATATATATATATATATATATATATATATATATATATATATATATATATATATATATATATATATATATATATATTTATTTGCATTTTGCGGACACAATAAATAAAATATCTCACTAACCACTGTGGGATGACTTAGTTCAAGAAGGCGACTTTCGTCATAAAATATGAGAGGTCTAAAGTGCAATTCTTGCTTAAGGTGTAAATAATTATAAAGTGGCCCCAACAATCTATTGAAAAAAGAGAATTTTAACCAATTTAATTATGTGTAAAGGTGGATTCAAAACTTTTGATTAGCCCATCGAAATGATAGAACTCATTGATTTGAAAAAAGGAAAAAAAGAATCTCACTCAAACGAAACACCTACATTGTAGGGTTGGACTCATGACGCCAAGCTTGAAAAGGTCAAGATGTACCTTTCTTTTTTTAGAGTTTTACCTTTGACTTACCTAATCTTTTGTAATAAAAGAAAATACAAATTGAAAAAAAAATAATTATTCTGTTTATCAATAAAAGAGCTTAATTTTGAAATCGAGTCTCATGATTATCAAATAAAAGTCAAAACTAAATTAGTTTAGACAAAATTTTGAAAATTTTGGTGAAAAAAACGAATAAAAATCTGCATGGTATTATGAGCTATTTTATTTTAATTTCAGATTTAAGTGTAAATAAACATTATATTTTAATTGTTTAATAGAATTTACAATTAAACGTTATACTTTTAAAAGTATTTAATTTATGCACTTAAGTGTAAAAACCTCAAGAATAATTTCTAAATATATTTAACAAAAAACCCTATATACTATTTTTATCATTATTATTATACTACAATAATTATTATAATAATTATTAAATTGAGCGTAAACTTAAAACGCCGTTAACGTACATCTAAATGTTATTGAGTATATACACGAACTAAAAATAACACACATAAAAATTTATACTCAGTGAATTTGAATTTTATTAAAATATTAAATTAAACTACTCCAACAATATAAGTATTAAATAAAATTGATCAAATTTCGAAATCCGAGCAAATGTACTTGCCATAGTATTATTAGTTAAGGCTAATGACTTTGTACATGTATCCAAATTGTCCATTTTTGTTGTTCCGTGTTATCATCATTTTTTTTATTGTTTGGCTATTAAAACACAAACTATTCAAATTTCAACCTTTTCATATACTTAGGAGTTTGACACTTACTTGTAGGACAAGGTTAAGTTATTCTAGTTGTTCTAGAATATTCCTTGGTAGCCTATAAATACAAATGCTCTTCCAAGGGAACTTTACAACACACCAACTATCCCTAAATCTCTCTCCTCTTTTACTCTCTCCCACGATCGGTTGACCTAGAAGGGTTTTACCCTTTGGTCGATTCCCTAAGTCGATCACATCGACTTATACTAGTTGACTAGTTACCTGATTTCGTACTCGCCAAGTTTGCATAGAACCGAGCCCTAGTTCTACCTGTGCAGTACCAGTGGATACCTGACGCGGCCCAAGTTAAGGCTTTCTCCCAGAAAAACCCTAAGGAGATCGATCCAAGAAAGAAGAAGGTGATTTCGCACGCGCGGACTGGTCAGGAAGCTTACATAACTGCATGATACAGTAAGTCTTCTATCAACACCTTTCATACGTGTTTAGTTAGATTATAACTTTGATCAGGATATCTGGCTATTAGGTTTTTGGCTACATGACCTTTATGCATTTATTTTCCTCTGTTCATGTTTTATAGGCCTTGCCTGTGACCACCAATCCCCTACAGTTAGCTTATCCAAGGACTGCTATTGTAATTCTTGTATTGTTAACCATGTAGTCGCTTATATAAGCCCTCCTAGACTCCAGTAGGAGGGTGTGCTTGAGTAGTGTGAAGTATTTCATTCTAATAAACACTTTCGTTCTCTCCATATATTGATGATCATGCCTTGAAGTGCCCGTATAACGCCTTCAGACATTTTCTCCATTCCCAATGCATACAAGCGATGCTCCTGAGCATTCCCGGGAGTCCATGTTTTTCTTCGTGCGATGCATATATATGTTGAATTTAAAATCGGGGTTTCTTAAAAACTCCTTACGTCTAAAGTATATATGCATTTAGTGAAGTGTTGTAAACAATCACGTGAACAATGTTCACCAATTTGCAAGTGCACGTCAAATGCATTGGGTGATGTGTCGTATACCCATTGGTGTACGGCGGATGCACATTTCACGATATGACTAATACTTAAATGACCCAAAGCATCCATCGTTGTTTAAGAAAAAGAAAGTATTCGGGAAGAGGTTCAATATTGTAATTACTAATTAGTAATATCATTTACTATTTGTTTAAAAAGTTTTGAACTCATATGATACCTTCGACTAAAATTCTCTCCGGGTATTTAGGTGGATTATTTTCGTCGCCAAAATAATCATCCAAAATTCATTGTTCCGCAACCTCTCGTTCACGTGGTATGTTTGTTCTAGTATGAGGACCCGAACTCTAAGATTTTTGATTACCAAAAGCTTGGAAATGTTTTTTTAAGGTAATAATTTTTGTCCATCAAATGACTTTTTTTTTTATCCATTACATATTTATTGGAAAAGAAAAAAAACTAAAAAGAATACGGATAACTCGGCTGGCTAGAACGACGCCAGAACCTATAGCCCGACTCGCAATGTCGTCCTCACATTATGGGTGGCGTTTTCCATCCGCACGACCCTTCCCAGCCACCCTCAACGGATGCTCTTACATTTTATTAACAAATTACTCATGACAAATCTTTTTTAGTTTTATATTCCGTTCTTTTTTATCTCTAAATGCTTCTCGGTCTTTTTATCTTGTCATATTTTATAACCTTAGTACCTTACGTTTCATGACAACAATTTTTTAAGTATTTTGGCGTGTTAAACTTTTGTATAAACTGTTTTTTTGTTTGAACAAACTTTGTTTAATTCACTAGGGTGATCCCACAGTAAAACAAAAGTCTGGCAAATAAATGAAATGAAAGAAATAAATAAATAAATAAATAAATAAATAAAAAGAAAGAAAAAAAAAATCACAATTTTGTCATCTAATCCATTTTGACTTTGATTGATCTAAAATTCTAAATGCTCTATTATAAAATCGAACTCTGATATAGTGAAAGATTTGATTTTCTCAAAGACTATTTCGTAAAAAAGCTTCGATGTATTTCTTTTATTGTATTAAAGATTACATTGTTATGTTTGTTACCCCTCGTTTTTATAAACATAGATGAAGGAGAGTTTTTTACCCGTCGTGAAGCGCGAGCATCATTAAACTTGTTCAAATCATTTGACATAAATATTATTAAATGATAATTTTTCAGTGCGTAATATAAAGTCTCTTTTGAGATCATAAACACGTAACTAGTTAAGTGGTCACCACTCCAACATGAAATTGATGGGGGCATCCATGCATCCGCTTTAAGGGACAAAATTTGACAATTAAAAGGGACATGTATGGTGGGTTAGGACCATTTTTCAGAATGATTTTCTATACACACCAATTTTCTATCTCAACATTTCAAGGAAATTAAAACATAACTGCTTTTATCTTTAAGACATTATTGAAAACAAAAAAAATTTGTTTAACAGTAAGTGGAAGTGTTTATAAATTGAAAAAGCCGCTTTTAACTTTATAGTTTTTAATATATATTTCAAAAAGTACTAATTTTTCTACAACAGTCTCTACATTTTTTGCTTGAGTCTTACTGGATTTCTTGTTGTTGATCCTCCCCGTGAAACAATCATCGAGTATCTCATTATCTTTATTGATAACATATATTTTCATTTGTGCATGTTATAGTTCATTTAAGGAAGCAAGTTATTTTCAGTATTAAAAATGAGAAATGATATTTATTTTTACTTCACATTCATTCTAATCTTTCTATCTACAGGATTTTGACAAGCGAAAAAATTAACGGTTTAAATGAGGGTAGATAATTAATAAAATACACATGTCAAATTTTTATGTGGGTAGGAGAAGAATATAGCAATAATTTTTGAAATTCATTAGAGATCGAACAATTAATTCTAACCACATATTCTAATAAACTGAAACACCGATTTCACCCACTTTCTTCTTAAAAATATAAATCTCAAAACCGTAATATTTGAGCACAACAACTTACACAATCATGAAAAGGAATTAATTATTTTAATATAGTGGCACTCTGACATACTTTTGACAAATTTTCTTTAGTTTTTTATTTAGTTTTTATTTTTCAGTTTTGAAACTTGCGTGATATATCACATTTCATATAACAGTAATTTGAAAGTTCAAACTTTAACTTTTGTGATGAACATAATTATTTAAAAGTTTCACATTTTTTATTGAAACTATACATTTATAGTTTTGCAACTATATATGAAACGTTATATTTCGAGCTTTAATTATAGCGGTTAGTTCGCTGAAGTTGGACAAAACACCGGGAAAAAAAATTCATTTTTAAACTTTTTGTTATTGGATAATAATAAAGTGCTTTTTGTGATAGTGTGATTTATTTATGTTTAAGATTAACGGCTCTTGAGATTTTTATTTTTAATTGCGAAAGTGAGTTTTAATTAAAAATACCATTTCTATACTTTTGTAAGAAGAATGCTGAAAATTCTTGATAGTTTAATGAAATTTTCTCTACATCGATCTAAAATGTGAATGACATAATATTTTAAGACCAAGTAACTAACAAATCACTTCTTCCATTTTTAAAAAGATACACGATACTCCCCCTCCTTTTTACTCGTTTTTTTTTTTTTTTTTTTTTTTTTTTTTTTTTTTTTTTTTTTTTTTTTTTTTTTTTTTTTTTTTTATTTTTTTTTTTTTTCTTTTTTTTTTTTTTTTTTTTTTTTTTTTTTTTTTTTTTTTTTTTTTAACGGCTATGATTATTATATATACTCCTTTTTACTCGTTTTTTTACTCGTATGTTACACAAATCCAAACATATACATTCTCCTTCTCAAAACTATAAGGAAACGAAACCATTATCAACCATCGAAAACAACCAACAGATTGAAATTCAACTTGTTAATTGTTGATACAAAAGTTGGGCGTTAAAAACTTGTTATACAGATTGAAATTCAACTTGTTAATTATTTCTTTTCCCAAATTATTCCCGATTCGTGCGCGGGAAGACTTCAAGTTTTTACCGCCAAAAAATCCACATGCAGTGTATCTAGGCTAAAAGTTGCAAATCATTTACCTCGGGAAATGGAGAGGCTATCCACGTGTCCTGTATCGTTTTAATCTCCATCCACACGTTCTGAGTTAGTGGAATCCACGTGTCAATCATCGGTGGTGAGTGAGAAATCTATATAAACCTCGTCATTTTTGTTGGGAATTTTTCAAAATATATTATGTTAAAATCATTTTGGGATTGAGTCTTAGGAAGGAAATTAAGTGTTTTGTTGTGTATTGTTGATGACCCACGAATAGGCAATTAGTGACAGTTTTTCTGTCACAAAACCGTCACTAATGAACCATTACAATTGTAAATATGCACCTATTTGCTTGAAATGGTGTCTGTGACTGAACCATCACGACTGTTAGAAAAAGTTTCAGTTAGCGACGGTTTTTCTGTCGCTAAACCGTCGCTAATTGCACCTTTTGGTGAACCATTGTGACTATTTGAATGGTCACGAGCATGCCTATATATAGGGCCATTATTCCAACGTTTTTGATCATCTAAAAAAACCAAAAAACAAACACATACAAAACCTTTCTTTCAATATACCCGATTGCTATACATAATAGTGCTATAGAACTATTATTTGTAGTGTCTTAAAACCCCCGATAACTCGGTAGTTCATCCGGATTATCACCACCATCGTGTAGTGTTTGATGACGTATAGTCTACACCGGGTCACGGACCCGTTCGGTAAACAATACCGATGCGAAAGCCCACCGCGCGTGGGCCAATAAAACACTAATTGGACTACCGATTAGGCAGCTTCGGCCCACGAAGCCCAAGCCCAATACTTATTTATGGAATTGGATTTATTAAGAGAAATGAAATTAAGTAATGTTCAACCCGATTCAGTCACCATGATTTCCACTCTCACGGTGTGTTCAAAGCTGGCTGCTTTACGTCAAGGAAGAGAGATTCATCAGTATATCATCAGACAAGGACTTGACTCAAGTAACTTTGTATGCAATGCCCTTATTGACATGTATGGGAAATGTGGTTCCATCAATAAAAGTCGACAGGTGTTTGAGTTGTTGGTAGCTCAACGAAGAGACGTTGTGTCATGGAATGTGATGATAGCAGCGTATGGAATGCATGGTTTTGGTAAGGATGCTCTGAACTTATTTGGGCGTATGACGTCTCAAGAGGGACTAAAACCAAATCATGTTACTTTCACAAATCTTCTGTCAGCGTGTAGTCACTCGGGACTAACAGATGAAGGTCGGAGTTACTTTAATATGATGAAACAAGAATACGGCATAGAGCCAGATATGGAGCAATATGCTTGTATGGTAGATTTAATCGCACGTTCTGGTAATTTATCAGATACATTAGAGTTCATAGAAAGGATGCCTTTTGAACCTAATGCTGCTATTTGGGGGTCATTATTGGGTGCGAGTAGAATCCATTTGAATATTGAAATGGCAGAACATGCTGCAAAATACCTCTTTGAACTTGAACCCGGTAGTTCTGGTAATTATATACTATTGGCGAATATTTATTCAACCTTAGGGAGATGGGAAGATGCAGCCAGAATAAGGTGTTTAATGAAAGAGAGAGGCGTCACAAAAGCTCCTGGTTGTAGTTGGATTGAAGTTGGTAGGAAAGTTTATAGCTTTATCGTTGGTGATACATCACATCCATTTATGGATCAAGTTTCAGCGAAAATGGAGAGTTTGTATTCAAAGATAAAAGAAAAGGGCTATGTCCCTGACACTAAATTCGTATTGCAAAACATGGAAGAATCTGAGAAAGAAATGGTCCTATGTGGACACAGTGAAAAACTTGCTTTAGCTTTTGGATTGATCAGCACATCAGCTTCGAGTTCAACACCTTTGCGCATCATTAAGAACTTAAGAGTATGTGGAGACTGTCATTCAGCGATTAAGTATATATCTGTAGTCGAAAAGAGGGAGATCATTATGAGGGATAATTATAGGTTTCATCATTTTGTTGATGGTGTATGTTCATGTGGAGACTATTGGTGATCATAGAACTAGTTGTAATTAGTTAGTAGTATACTGGCCTATATGGCCATTGCAGATACAAAGTAATGTCATCTTTTGTTAATGCTTCTCACACTTGAATAGTGCATATATTCTTTGAAAGGTTTATCTAACTTGTGCCTTCAAGGTTTTAGGTGATTATAAAGTAAAGTTTGAGTGTATTGAATTAATAATAATAATAATAATAATAATAATAATAATAATAATAATAATAATAATAATAATAATAATAATAATAATAATAATAATAATAATAATAATAATAATAATAATAATAATAATAATAATAATAATAATAATAATAATAATAATAATAATAATAATAATAATAATAATAATAATAATAATAATAATAATAATAATAATAATAATAATAATAATAATAATAATAATAATAATAATAATAATAATAATAATAATAATAATAATAATAATAATAATAATAATAATAATAATAATAATAATTTACAAATTTAAATAACGTGTCTTAAATACATTGTAATACAAAAGGAAAGTTGTGTTTAATAAATGCAGTTTAACCACCACCCTGAAACCGCTCGTTAGACAATCCCGTTGTGAAAACAGTACACTTTCATATGTACAAGACATTAACTCACATATAATCTAAAGGAAAATCGGTTTTACAATCTCGCCTGCTAATAGTTCTCATAGTCCTACGCTAAATTCAGTAACTAATTTGTTTGCAGGCTCGGCATGACTTCATTTGATATCAATATGCTAATTCTTGTGTTATGTACTCCACTTTTCAAAATCTAGTCTTGCGCTGCGCTTGTCGGACCAAATGGAAAAGTTATGGCTCTTAAAGAACCATAAGGGTGTTTGGATTGCGCGTGCAACACTGCGTTTCAATATAACACTTGAGAATTGACCCTCCATTTTTTTAATTGCATTCTCTCTAGGAAAAGGTAGATAAAAACTATTTTACATGGTTTCCCAAACATAATTTTTTTATTTGCGTTTTGCGAACACAATAAATAAAATATCTCACTAACCATTGTGGGATGACTTAGTGCAAGAAGGCGACTTTCGTTATAAAATACGAGAGATCTAAAGTGCAATTCTTGCTTAAGGTGTAAATAATTATAAGGTGGCCCCAACAACATATTGAAAAAAGAGAATTTTACCCGATTTATATGTGTAAAGGTGGATTCAAAACTTTTGATTAGCCTGTCGAAATGGTAGAACTCATTGATTTGAAAAAAGGAAAAAAAGAATCTCACTCAAAACGAAACACCTACATTATAGGGTTGGAGTCATGACGCCAAACTTGAAAAGGTCAAGATGTACCTTTCATTTTTTAGAGTTTTACCTTCGACTTACCTAATCTTTTGTAATAAAAGAAATTACAAATTGGAAAAAATAATTATTCTGTTTATCGGTAGGAGAGCTTAATTTTGAAATCGAGTCTCATGATTGTCAAATAAAAGTCAAAACTAAATTAGTTTGGACAAGATTTTGAAAATTTTGGTGAAAAAAACGAATAAAAATCCGCATGGCATTATAAGCTATTTTATTTTAATTTCAGACTTAAGTGTAAATAAACATTATATTTTAATTGTTTAATAGAATTTACAATCAAATCTTATACTTTTAAAAAGTATTAAATTTATCCACTTAATTGTAATAACCTCAAGAATAATTTCTAAAAATATTTAGCAAAAATCCTATATACGTTAAACTCTTTTTATAAACAACTAATACTAATAATATTTTTATCATTATTATTATATTAACAATAACTATTATAATTATAATTAAATTGAGCGTAAACTTAAAACACCATTAACATACGTCAAAATGTTATTGACTATACACGAACTAAACATACCACACATAAAAATTTATACTCAATGAATTTGAATTTTATTAAAATATTAAATTAAACTACTCCAACAATATAAGTATTAAATAAAATTGATCAAATTTTCAAATCCGAGCAAATGTACTTGCGATAGTATTATTAGTTAAGGCTCATGACTTGTACATGTATCCAACTTGTCCATTTTTGTTGTTCCGTGTTGTAATCATTTTTTTTTAATTATTTTTTTTTTAATTTTTTGGCTATTAAAACACAAACTATTCAAATTTAACTTTTTCATGTACTCAGGAGTCACTTTGTGACACTCCTATTACTTGTAGGACAAGGTTAAGTTATTCTAGTTGTTCTAGGATATTCCTTGGTAGCCTATAAATACAAATGCTCTTCCAAAGGAACCTTATAACACACCAACTATCCATAAATCTCTCCCCTCTTTTCCTCTCTCCCACGATCGGTTGACCTAGATGGGTTTTACCCTTTGGTCGATTCCCTATGTCGATTACATCGACTTATACTAGTTGACTAGTTACCCGATTTCGTACTCGCCAAGTTTGCATAGAAACGAGCCTTAGTTCTACCTGTGTAGTACCAGTGGATACCTGATGCGACCCAAGTTAAGGCTTTCTCCCAGAAAAACCCTAAGTAGATCGATACAAGTAAGAAGAGAAATAAGAAGGTAACTTCGCATGCGCAGACTGGTCAAGAAGCTTACATAACTGCATGATACAGTAAGTCTTCTATCAACACCTTTCATACGTGTTTAGTTAGATTATAACTTTGATCAGGATATCTGGCTATTAGGGTTTTGGCTGCATGACCTTTATGTATTTATTTTCCTCTGGCCATGTTTTATAGGCCTTGCCGGTGACCACCAATCCCCTACAGCTAGCTTACGCAAGGACTGCTATTGTAATTCTTGTATTGTTAACCATGTAGACGCCTATATAATCCCTCCTAGACTCCACTAGGAGGGTGTGCTTGAGTAGTGTGAAGTTTTTCATTCTAATAAACACTTTCGTTCTCTCCATGTATTGATGATCATGCCTTGAAGTGCCCGTGTAATGCCTTCAGACATTTTCTCCATTCCAAATGCATACAAGCGATGCTCCTGAGCATTCACGGGAGTCCATGTTTTTCTTCGTGCAATGCATTTATATGTTGGATTTAAAATCGGGGTTTCTTAAAAACTCCTTACGTCTAAAGTATATATGCATTTAGTGAAGTTTGTAAACAATCACGTGAACAATGTTCACCAATTTGCTAGTACACGTCAAATGCATCCGGTGATGTGTCGTATACCCATTGGTGTATGGCGGATGCGCATTTCACGATATGACTAATACTTAAATGACCCAAAGCATCCATCGTTGTTTAAGAAAAAGAAAGTATTCGGGAAGAGGTTCAATATTGTAATTAGTAATATCATTGACTATTTGTTTAAAATAATTTGAACTCATATAATACCTTCGCCTAAAATTCTCTCCGGGTATTTAGGTGGATTGTTTTCGTCGCCAAAATAATCATCCAAAATCCGTTGTTCCGCAACCTCTCGTTCATGTGGTATGTTTGTTCTAGTATGAAGACCCGAACTCTAAGATTTTTGATTACCCAAAGCTTGGAATTGTTCATACGCTTGAAAATACGGCATATACCTATCCGGATAGTCTTGAAAGTAACGATCGTAATAATCATAGTTGTTTGAATGCATAGCCTTTTTTTTTGAAGATAATAAAAGAGAACGATTGTTAATACGTGTATGTAGAAGTTTGTGCAAAAAGTAGAAGATTTAAGAGGGATTTTGGATTAAAAAAAATGTGTATGTTTTTTTAAGGTAGTAATTTTTGTCCATCCAATGACTTTNTGGAAAAGAAAAAAAAAACTAAAAAGAATACGGATAACTCGGCTGGCTAGAATGACGCCAGAACCTATAACCCGACTCGCAATGTCATCCTCACATTATGGGTGGCGTTTTCCATCCGCACGACCCTTCCCGGCCACCCTCAACGGATGCTCTTACATTTTATTAACAAATAACTTATGACAAATATGTTTTTGGGTAAAATGCAAAAATGGTCCCTAAAATTTCACTAAATCGCAGAAATGGGACCGAGACAAAAAGTAACGCAAAAAAACCACTAACGTTACGCAAATGTGCAAAAATGCCACCGAGAGCCCTTTTCCGTTAGTTTTCTCGTTAAGTGCCACGTCCATGAGGGTAGTCTCGTCATTTCATGGTTCTTTTTATCTCCCGCCAATTATAATGATATAATTGTGAAATGACCTCAATGGCTAATTTGCAAAGTTATTTTCATGTTTTCATATTAAATGGTCAACGCTTGCACATACACACACACAAGCAAAAACACACACACACACCCGTAATCAAATAATTATCATTCCCTTTTCCAGTAACATGTCTCGTTGTCTTGATCTCGTGATTGCCTGTAACTCCTTTGTCATATCAGAAATGATGTTAACCCATTACCAGCGAAAAGTTGAGGAGGACATTCATCATGCACAAGAGTTGATGAGTAGGTGAAAAAAGTTGTCTAATATGCTCCGTATTAGGGGGGACCTGATTTTGGAGCTCCAAAACTTAAGGGGCTCGAGAACTGCAAGGGCCAATGTGAACAAGCTTAAGAGGATTCAGTCAGCTGATATGAGAAAGATGAGGGGGTCGATGAGGATGCTTAGACAAACTAACAACAGCATTGTCTCCAAGATTGAGTTTGCTGTGAGGCAAACTTACATGTGAAGGGGTTGGGTGCTGGAGGCTGGGGGTGGGTTGTTTTGTTGTGTTTGTTGTGTATGATGAATGTAGGTAGTAGGTGGTTTGGCACTTGTGGAGTTGTGGTTTCTTTTGTTCATTTTAGTGCCACTGTCGTAGTGTCGTAAGCTAGGTAGATGTAGGTGATGATGTAGTTAGGGGTTGTGGTTTCCCCTAAGGTTGTAAATGTATCCCTATGGTTTATNTTGTCTTGATCTCGTGATTGCCTGTAACTCCTTTGTCATATCAGAAATGATGTTAACCCATTACCAGCGAAAAGTTGAGGAGGACATTCATCATGCACAAGAGTTGATGAGTAGGTGAAAAAAGTTGTCTAATATGCTCCGTATTAGGGGGGACCTGATTTTGGAGCTCCAAAACTTAAGGGGCTCGAGAACTGCAAGGGCCAATGTGAACAAGCTTAAGAGGATTCAGTCAGCTGATATGAGAAAGATGAGGGGGTCGATGAGGATGCTTAGACAAACTAACAACAGCATTGTCTCCAAGATTGAGTTTGCTGTGAGGCAAACTTACATGTGAAGGGGTTGGGTGCTGGAGGCTGGGGGTGGGTTGTTTTGTTGTGTTTGTTGTGTATGATGAATGTAGGTAGTAGGTGGTTTGGCACTTGTGGAGTTGTGGTTTCTTTTGTTCATTTTAGTGCCACTGTTGTAGTGTCGTAAGCTAGGTAGATGTAGGTGATGATGAAGTTAGGGGTTGTGGTTTCCCCTAAGGTTGTAAATGTATCCCTATGGTTTATGAATGGAAAGGGTCGTTTGATCCCGTTTGTCTTGATATACATTGTTCGATTCGTATCACAAACACATTCACAAACATGAAACTGACAGAATTATATTGAAACCATAATACAATACACAAACACATAATTGTAAATGCTACGAATCGAACCAAATAACATAACCACAAAACAAACACAAACATATTCATAGTAAATGCTATTAATCGAAGCAAGTGAAAGAAACATAAAACCGACACAAACCTATTATGCATAAGAAATTGGATGCAATAACAGAGTTTTCATGGGAGTCAAGCATCAATAAACATTTAACCAAAAACAGAGTATTGATAGGAGTGAAGCTTGTCTAAACATTTAACCCCATATGAAAATACTTCAATTTACATAATATTGTTCGGCATGTACCAAAAAGATGAACCCCATCACAATGCCTGCCCACACCCTTTGGTGTATTCGAAACAGAGGTAGAATAGTTCAAGTTACATTAGTCAAATTACATTAGTAAATACAACCAAATTAAAGTGTTTTAGTTTCTACACATTACATATTCCCAATACATGAACCCATATGTCAATCTTCAAACCTTCTACTGGATGAACCAACATGTGATCAACTACACCTGCACGCACAGTCAATATATGCAATGAAATGAGGTTACTATAATAGGCAATGCAATGTATCCAAAATATTTGCTAAAAAAATCATTAGACTCACCTAGTCAAAATAACACAACATTGTTACCCATTGGTCTTGGTGCCCGTAGACCCAGTACGCAATTAGTGATTCTTGGTCTCAAAATACCCCCACCCCTTGCTCCCACATTCACTGAACCAACACCTGCTGAGTTCTTCAAAGAACCACCGTCTCTAATGACAATATCAGCCGGTTTGTTCCTGGTAACAACAACAGCCTCATCAACCATCTTTCCTTTTCCCTTATCCATAGACCTCTTCACCCTCTTTTTTTGCTTCCCGGATTTAGGTTTTAAAGCATCAACATCTTCCACTTTCCTATAAGGTTTTGAAGTGCTAGTCCAAAAAAGAGTTGAAGTACTAGAGCACCGCAAGCTAGCATCTTCTTCTACCCATCCGACAACCTCCCCACCTTCACCTTTGAATCAATGTTTTTTAAATAGTATCGAGATAACATCTGTTTTGTGTGAGCAACAAACAAGTCTACAAAACCAGCTTGACAACCTAGTTCGATCATTGTATGCACATCATTGTCTGTGTGAATCAATTTCAAACCTTCTTCTAATGATTTGCTAGGCAAACAAAAAACGACAGCCCATTTTTCTCCCGTAATGCGTGATAACATATCATCCAGACCAAGGGTAAAGATATGTTTGTCATGGACAAAGGCACACATTGAATAAACCTTTCCTTGTACATATCTCAAAGGAGCAAATTCAAAGAACCCATTATTGTGCATTCTGAACACAATTTCATCATCATAATCACTTAAATTGAAACCTGCCACCGTTTAAATTCAAACGTCAAAAGGCAATTAAAGTACCACACTGTCAAGACATACCAGCACCTACGAAACTAATGGTATACATGCTAAAGTCAATGCAGCAGCAGTCAATGAAACAATTATGCAGGCTCAAGTGAAGCAGAGCAATGCAGTGTTGTATATCTCACCACACAGATATAGAAACCAAATGATAACATCAAATAATCCTGATATTCAAGTTTCAATTTCCCCCTATTATGCTCATTTATATTAATGATTATGTGGATATATGCTATTATTCCTTCATATTTTGTATCCAGGTTACAAGTGAGCATAGGAGCTAAAGAGATGAGGAAATTGGAAAGAACGTGCAAAGATAGACAAATCCAAGTATGCTGGAAGAAGCTACGGCGTAACTCAATCTCTCAACTACGCCGTAGCTAGGATTTCTACTAAGAAGACCAAAGTTAACACGGATCAAGAGTTACGGCGTAACTAATTCCATGGTTTACGCCGTAACAATCACAATTCTTGAAGAATCCTCAGATTTGAAGACTACGCCGTAACACAATTATGGACTATGGCGTAGCAACGAGTACGAGAGTAGTCCAAGCTCAAGAATTAACTTACGGCGTAACACACCTTTTGGATTACGGCGTAATGAAGACTACAAGAGTTATCTCATATCCGATAAACATTCTACGGCGTAACACATTTAGAGATTACGACGGAGAAGAAACCCTAAATCACTATTACGGCGTAACATTTCATCAGTTACGCCGTAAACTATGGATCTGGATAAGATTTCACCAATTACGGCGTAACACAGTTCATAGTTACGCCGTAACTCCCGACGGGCCTATAAATACAGCCCTAATTTCTGCATTTTTGATAAGAACTTTCTCACACACAAAGTCAGAGATCGTTAGGAGCTTTTAGGAGACCCTTCTATAGCAGCATACGAAGGCTTTCCAAGGGAGAAATCACACTTCAATCACCATAAGTTTTAGCATTTCATTATTTCATTTACATTTCGAATACATGGATCTTGTAAACATTGTTTTGAGTGTTAATTCTAATATGATCGGCTAAGCACCTCTGGTGCTAGCCTAGTTATGATGCCTATATTGTTTTAATCATGTTTCCGCACTTTTATTATATGCTTTTATGTGTGTGCATGCTTAGTTTATCTTGAGAACCTTTTATTTCAGTAGTTTTGATATGCGGATGTATCCGTTACGGTAGCTTTAATTGAATTAAGACCCCAATTGAGTTAGTAGGCTAGAAGAATTGACCATAGGACACTAGCCTGATGGATCGCGAGGAAATGGGAGGGATGACAACTGACCATACTGCCTTGTATGCGAATTGACCATAGGATCACCTTCTGTACTTGATAAGCTTAAGNTCTTGTAAACATTGTTTTGAGTGTTAATTCTAATATGATCGGCTAAGCACCTCTGGTGCTAGCCTAGTTATGATGCCTATATTGTTTTAATCATGTATCCGCACTTTTATTATATGCTTTTATGTGTGTGCATGCTTAGTTTATCTTGAGAACCTTTTATTTCAGTAGTTTTGATATGCGGATGTATCCGTTACGGTAGCTTTAATTGAATTAAGACCCCAATTGAGTTAGTAGGCTAGAAGAATTGACCATAGGACACTAGCCTGATGGATCGCGAGGAAATGGGAGGGATGACAACTGACCATACTGCCTTGTATGCGAATTGACCATAGGATCACCTTCTGTACTTGATAAGCTTAAGAAGTTAGAGAAATGGCCTATGATCGTGACAACGGGCCATTAGAGATAAGTCTAGCATGTAGTGGCACTTAATGACTCAAACCCGTCTACCATATGTCGGCTTACTTGCATGGGGAATACCTGTGGTTCCTGACAAGATTCGGGGGAGATAGGCTAGGGAACTTGACCATATGCACCTAGTGATATATGTCCGCCCCACCTAAAGCATAAGATTAGTTTAATAGGGAACATGACATAAAATGATGTAGGAGAAGTAACTAGGCTAGTACACTTTTCTCCCACCGCTCACAACCTTTACTTTAATTGCTATTTGTTTTCTAGTTTCATTTCATTTCCAATTATCAATCAATTACTTCTTTTAATTTAATTTGTGACATTAGACTTAGACATAGTCCGCACTACATAGCTCTTAGGACGACCTCGAAGTTACCATTACTATCCTACTCACGACGGGATTCTCTGTCCGTTAGTTCAAATAGGTAGACCTTAGGTAAAACGAGTAATTATAATTATTAAAACCTGGTCGGTAAAACCTGCATCACCAAACTATTTTGTTCCTGAGACACTCAAGATACACAATCAGACTTAGTTACAACCAATGTGAAGACTTAGTAATAACCAATGTGAATACTTAGTAACTGTAGCAGTACTTTAGTAATGGCAAACACTCTCTATACCAGTACTTTAGTAATGCCAATCACTCGCACTTATGAAATTCTAACAGCATACTTAAAAACATAATACTCTGTTTATCCTAAACCTAGCAAAGGGGATGCATATAAAAGTCTATCAAACATATCATAGCAGCCTACATAAACAAATTTAAAAAGGCAACATACTTGGAAATGGGCTTGGAGGTACGGAGTGTACACCCATCAAGTCCCTGATTACCCTGACTCAATAGTGGTTGTGATAGTGTGAGTCTGCTGCTAGGACTCTGCTGCTAGCACTGACTCTGCTGCTAGTGTAATGAGTCTGCTGCTAGGACTCTGCTGCTAGC
>LBNU01020950.1:2903-28392 GCA_014162995.1 Artemisia annua | reverse complement strand
GGCAAACCGCATCCAAGCATCATTAGGAAGAGGCACAGTTAATTTAAATGCTAGCAGCTAAAAGTTATGCCTAGCAGCATGAATTTAGGCCAAGCAGCATTAACTTCAAATCCAATCCAAACAGCGTTTCTTTGCCTTTCTGCAAATGTTAGTTTAGAAACAGAAGAAAACACAAGCCAAACATCATGAACAATGATTACAACACTAACCCCTCAAAATTAGGAAAGTTATCATAATGTGTGCCCATATGTATTGGTTCACATATAATACCCTTATAATCGTGTACCATATGTAAAGCCATATAGTCACAGATCTGCTTCAAATAACTGTGACTATAACACATTAGGGATGCAAGCAAACACACATTAAACTTTAGACACACATATTAACTTACGTGACCATATTGTGTCGAATTTGTTACACTTAATCATTTGTATGGTTTTGTCCATATATGGACATTTGGTCACACTCTGCAACTGTGTGACATATATTACACTCGTAAATGCCATTTCGGTACTAGCGCTTCAAACTGAATTTTTAGTTGTCACACATTTTAAAATTCATATTGGCTAACTATCAGCAAAGAATAGGCAGTCACGTTCTATATAATGTGTGACAAACTTACTATATACATAATTTAGCCACATACACCAACCTTCGTGTGCATATATCTCTGTTGGTCACATTGTTCTTTCATTGGTGGACATATTATTGTCACATATGTATATCATATAGCGTGACTAAGTGTTCGAGCGGATTTGCATCGATCACACGTCCCAAATTAAACGTGACTAAATGATGGAAAATATTTACCATTACCCTCTAGTCACGTATATACACAAATGCGTGACAAATAGTTTACGAAATGGTCACAACAAATCGTAGATCAAGTGTGCGTTTATTTAACGTCCTGTACGTTCAGTCACGTAAAAGTCACAGTGTGACCGTTCGAAAAAACACCATTGTGTGACGAAAGGTCATTTTTGCCAGTGATAAAGTGTTTTATGCATCCTTTGGCCTTTGTGATGCGTTATATATATGCATGTTTTTTTAGATCCTTATTAGTATAGCTTAGAAGATTGTATTAAAGGCGCGCAAGTGCTTTATCGCACTTAATTAGTCAGAATGTACTTTATGGCATTATTCAAGTATTTGTACATAAGTATCATCACTTATGGATCACATACAGTTTGTTCTCAGACAAAGTTGGAACTTAGTACCTTCCTTTAGTGGAAAATCGAGCCTTAGAATAGGTAAATTTCCAAAATCGCACTCAACATGCCTATATGATGATTAACATGTTTATATGGCTCGTCAGTTATGTATTCTAGGGCAGTTCTGCACTAAGCATGTGCTTAATCTATGCAGGTCATTTATGCACGCAGTCAGTGTTTCTAGCACTCAGCCTTACGATAGTACTATAAGTACTCAGTGTATATGTGCTTATGTACTTAGCTCAGTATACTGCTTACGCACTCATTATGCTGTTTAGTTACTTAGACATATTATGCACCAAGCTATGTGCTAATAAGTTATGGCATGTCAATTATGCACGCAGTCAGTATGTGCTTACATATCTCATTATGAACTTATCGTACTCAGCAGTTATGCATTTAAGTATGTGCTGTAATACTGCATTAGAACTCTATATGTACTCAGTCAGTTATGCATTAAGTATGTGCTTATGTTATGCAGGTCGTAATATAGCACTCAGTATGCTTGATGTTACTCCGTCAGTAACATGGTATCATGTATTTAATCAGTTAATGTCGTGTTTATGCAGTTAGTCAATATTATGCTTCATGTAGTCAGAATAGTACTATTATATACTTATTCAACATCATGCTTATGTTCAATTTATGATTTATTACTGTTCCGTTATCTCACTAAGTCTTATAGACTTACCGTTCTCAATTTATATTTTTGTAGGTATGCAAGATGAGACCATGTACATGCTAAATGGGGCGTAATGGGTTAAAATGGTGTAGCTCGCGGGTTAGGTATCGAGCTTCTCATTTCCATCATTTGTTATCAGTTTGGAACGCCCCCTAAATCAAGAACTAACTCCTTTACCAAGTTTAAAGAGTCATTGTTATTTTGCAAAGTTTAGTATTTTAAAAAGGGCGCTTGAAATAAGCCCGTTGATGTAGAAAATACGCTTGCGCTAGTTTTATCAATGTATACAGTTTACAGATTTATATATATTTAAAAATAATAATAAATCTGGGCGTTTCATGTGCACCCGCGACATTTCCATGTATAGGTCTCTCACTTATAAACCTGAACTATAGCTTGCATCAACACTGGCTATTTCGGCAGTAATTAACGCATTTGTAGTCACTGATAGACCAATGCACCCATAGGCCTAAAAAAAAAAGTAAAAAATTACACTTACTTAAGCAATAGCCTCCAATATCTATCTATTCCTTGAGACATTAAAATTCAAATAGTTAAATATATGTATAAAATAGGGATAATTCCAAAAATGACCAAGTTGGTCCCAAAAAAAAAGTTGCCCAAAAAAACGGACACTTGGCGTCCCCTGGTTGGCTTGCGCAATTGCCCAAAGGCTTTTTTGGGAATTTTCAAATCTAAAAGGCTAGACAATTGGGCAACTTGGCCATTTTTGGATTATCCCTAAAAAATACCTTAATAGTTCCACCAACAATATTCAGAGCACCTAGCTTTAGAACAATTTGAAACGGAAATACTGCCTTCTCCTAGTACTGCATTAATCACAAATTTAAACATCAGATCCGGCCAACCTAATCCAACACAAACTAAGAATGACCCATTCAGACCCGTGATTAATTATGGAAGTACTTTGGTCATTATTGGAGCAATTTTTTTTTCGACACATGCTCTTACTTTCGGTCTTAGAGCTTGTTCCTCAGGGGTGAATAGGTTCGCAAACTGATAGTAGAAATTGATCCGAGGCTGCATATTTAGTGCAATAGAGATATTAGCCGGTAGAAATATAGCGTTTTCTCTCAACTGGGTCTAATAACTTTTTCAGCGAAAATAAAACATGTCAAATTGGTTGAAAGTCATCTACATTATATATTTAATGCATTTGACCTCCAAAATCCTTTAATACCAAGACTAAGATAATGTTTGCATTCAAACCAAACCAGCCTGAACATGTTTCGCCCGGTACGAAACCAACCTGGTTTCACTTATTACCTATGGGAGGTGATTTGCTGGCAGCTTGTTTTACTTCTGAGTTCAGAAACAACAAATCTTAATCTTTACACCATTTCACGCTACTTCTCTTTGTCTTTTATTAATGGCTAAAGGAAAATTTGTGAACAGGCAAAAATTTCTATATGAAGTAAAATGTGTTGTCTGCAATTCACCCCTACTAACCAACTGACCCATCTTATCACCCCTATGGAAAAAATATGAAAAAACTATTTTTTCATCTAATGGTAGACCTGTCTCTGAATTAACCTTGGTTTTCGGTGTGCCTTGCTTAATTAATGGTTTCTGTATAATTATGTACCAGTAAAGACAACATATTAATGGACTTAGGGGTGTTCATGATTCGGGTAATAAACCGAAAACCGAACCGAACCGAACTGAAAAAAACCGAACCAAATTTGTCAAAACCGAACCGAACCGAACTAAAAACTCGGTTTTCGGTTTGGATATGGTTTTGGCTATCTAAACCGAAAACCGAATTTATATATATATATATATATATATTTTATATATATATATTATATATATATATATATATATATATATATATATATATATATATATATATATATATATATATATATATATATATATATATATATATATATATATATATATATATATATATATATATATATATATATATATATATATATATATATATATATATATATATATATATATATATATATATATATATATATATATATATATATATATATATATATATATATATATATATATATATATATATATATATATATATATATATATATATATATATATATATATATATATATATATATATATATATATATATATATATATATATATATATATATATATATATATATATATATATATATATATATATATATATATATATATATATATATATATATATATATATATATATATATATATATATATATATATATATATATATATATATATATATATATATATATATATATATATATATATATATATATATATATATATATATATATATATATATATATATATATATATATATATGTATATACATATATATATATATATATATATATATATATATATACATATATATGTATATATATATATGTTTATATATTTATATATTTATATTATTATATATATAAAAAAAGACCATTAAATTTTTATCCTAATATAAAAAACACTTTTTATATTTGAAATAATTTTTTTTGCCAAAAATCTATATAATTAAATTAAAAAATATATAAATGGTGTAATTCAAGTACAAAATTCGGTTTTCGGTGTTGACCCATAACTGAACCGAACTTCGGTTCGGTTCTTGGTTCGGTTCGGTCACATATATTTTCGGTTCGGTTCGGTTTTCGGTTATGGCCCAGAAAAAAATTAGCCGAACAACCCGAACCGAATAAACCGATTAACCCGAGAACCGAACTGATGAACACCCCTAAATGGACCTCAAAGACTTTCAAAATTAGGTTACCCACACACCCTCGTCCTATCACTAACTCTAGCATTAATAGTATGACATAACTTGAAAACACAAAAATAAATAGCACATTATATGTAGTTAGAATGTACCTCGCAAGCTCGTTGCATATTTCTCATTTGCAAACTTCGTCTTTCAAAAACCTTTTCCATAAGAGACCCATCTACCAAAGGATCTGCATTACCACTCCTCTTCACAGGCTCAAAAATAAATCCATCCTTCAACTATTTAGCCAACGATTCGTGTTCCATACTGTAACACCCCAACCTCGAATATGGCAGCTAACATAGCTGGGGGTATTAAGCAAAAGGAAACCAGGCACATTTATAGCAACGACCACAACACGGGATGTTTATAAATGTTTCAAAATATATCATTCGAGTTTACAAACCATTTAGAGTTCAAAGACTCTTTATCAAAGTAGCAGCGAAAAAGTAAATAGAGTTTGCAGCGGAAAATAACAAAGTTTAGCCGCGGAAATAACAAAAGACACACAAAAGGTTTTACGAATGATATGAAAATAAAGATGGTAAAGATAGTTAAGCTACCATGACAGATACCCTCCTTGGTCCAAGCCACTCCACCATGCCCCAAAAGTATGCTCCCAAAAGCTAATTAGTAGTACCTGAAATACATGCTTAAAAGTCAACACAAAGGTTGAGTGTAATCCATAGGTTTAATAAATAAAGTTGCGCACAAGATTTTAATCATAAGATATAAGCAACATATGCAAATACCGGGTAATCAAGGTAACAGACAATATATATAGGCATCCCTGTGCATATAATATTGTTGATGATGCTAAGCTCATGACACACAAAACGTTAACCAACAATAGTAAGTCGACAATAACTGCGGAATTTCATAATATAACAAATGCCCCCAAGGCCGGGTACTTGCCATATACCCAGCAAAATCGAATATAGTACACCAAAAATTGCCTATCTAGCAAAAGGAGTGGGAGGGTCAATTCCTATAGGCCTATATCCCTATATTCGCGCTCACTCGCAAGTGATTAGTGGTTCATGATCTGAGGGTCTTTCATGGCAAGATAAGCTACTTAGCACATCGTCAGGAAAGCATACCAATCAGGAAAAACATCCCAAAATCACTTGTGCTCAGAAAACATTTAAAGCATGTATCTCACCCCATGGGTTTATAAACAATTAAAAGATTAAAAGCGGGGCTATGAATCACACCTTAACAGCAGCAGGAAACGAGATATAATAACCAAGCAAGTAATACGTCACGTCAAACGAATCTCAGCACAACCTAGTCAATATAAATGGCATAACTCAGAAATAATACTCGAACATCTCAATAAACAATACTTGAATAAAAGGTTTCAATAACAATGGCGTTTGATAAAATAGATTTGAAAGTCTCGTGTGGAAGACAAGAAAGATAGAAAAGTGGAACAAGTCGGCGAAACGAACGATAACCCAAGAAAGACGAAAGTAGACGAAAGAGTATCTCGAAGAAAGACATCGGAATGAAATGAATAAACACTCGAATAAACAACAAACACATGGAATATTAGTTTCGGCATTTCCCGTTTTCCCCAAAATATAACGTTGAAAACATATAAGTTGAAAATGTTTTTAAATAGTTAACAATTCTTAAACGATTAAAGTTTATAAAAGATTTTACGAAATTTCGGCAGACCTGCCCGTTTATACAACGTTTTCCCGAGTTCAACGACTCTTATATATCCTATTTATCTCTGAATATCACAAGTTATAATATACAATTAGACATATTATTCGCGTTAATATTAGTTGTTTAGTTTTATCGACCATTTCGTATTATTCGTACCAAAGGGTCCATAATGTCTAAATAACCAACACCGTAAATCCAATATGTCCAATCCTTGTCCACAACATATATCGTCACAATATAGTAATCCGGATCCAAGTCCAATGTCACAACCAATTCCCTTAACTATAATCAACTTGTTTTATCGTTTCATATTTATTAGTTCCATTTATATAAGCCGTAAGCCGAAACCGTTATCGAAACCACGACGAAATAGAAATAAATAACAAAACAATAATGACAACAACATAACATAGCCGTGACTCGCCACGAGCCGTGGCTCGAACCACGGGTCGAGGGGCTCGGCCGAGAACAAAAACAAACCAAACGGACATAAAATTAATCCAAGTCCAATCCAAACTCATCCACAACAACAAACACTAACAATAATAACAACATCAATAACAAAATCACCACACCGAGTCAACCGAGTTGACTCGGTGGTGGTGTGAGTCGACTGCCGTGATAAGAGGGGGCCCACACGAGCTTCACAACAAGTTTTTGAAACCATTTTCATCATTAAAACTTTATATTATTCAGATTTAATAAAAAGATAAAACTAGGGTTTTGATTAAAAATGTTTTTATTGAAGAAAAAGATAAGAAAAGGGTGTGGGGGTGCTCGGTTACCAACGAAACACAAAGGAGGGGGTGTCGCTCGATGGTGTTGGCGGCGGTGGTATGAGGTGGTGGTGTTGGGGCGGGTTTTGGAGCGCGTGAGTAGTACGAGTGGAACGGGGGTGTCCCGATCTATTTACTGCTGTAAGAAAAATAAATCAATGGTGAGAATTCTTATTCTACACCATAGAGATCTGAATTCTTTCTCCTCTGATCTCTAAATCCCCACTACTTACTTAGCTTTCTAAAGCTATCATTCCTCTAGTTAGAGAATCTACCCCTAACTATCCCGTATGCAAATATATGATAGTCATATATGAGCATATTCTTATCCTTCCCTCTTTAATTCCTTAGATTACTATGATTCCCGAGTTAGTTTTCCCCTCCCCTCTTAGTAAAACCCGAACCATACTCTTTAGGATTCCCATGCTTTAGATTAGAAATGACTTTAGGATATCCCTAGAAAACATAAAATACCTTAGATCATTAAGATAGGTTATCTAAGAAACCCTTGAGGAAATAGAAAAATAAGATTAGAAATGTTTTAGGTTATATAGGTTAGAAATCAAATTAGAATCCCTACCCCGATAGATAGAAAAATTAGGAATACATCCCTATAAGATAGGATTTAGACTAGCATAAGAATTCATTTATCGAGGATATTAGAACTAGAACACAGATTAGATATAAGAAATTTTAGGAAAAACAAAGGATTAAATAGTAAACCTCGACCTTAAGCCCTTAAACCCCTAGTTTAGGATAGACACATTAACAAAGCTTCTACCATATAGGCACATTAGCAAGCTTCTACCATATAGGAATAAACCGTTTTTAAGGATATAGTTTACCTAGACCTAGTAACCAACCCTTATTAGGATTTAGAAACCCCTAGGAATATTACACCATCAGAATATCTCGAACCTACCCTAATAATTTATAACCGAGACTTAAAACTTGAGGTTATTAGCTATAACTAGAAATAAGATATTTGAGGATATTAGATTACATCATAGGATTTGACATTTCTTAGGATATACATTAGGAATTTCACTTAGAAGATACCATGGATACTACCCTAACTGGTTTCAAATACCTAGGAATAGTAATACTTATAATAATAGTAATACTAGTAATAATAGACAACTTAGGACAAAAGAGGAAACCCGAAACCTTACCTAGGAATAGTGAAACTCCTTGTAAACCCTTAGGAAAGAAACCACTTAAACCTTCAACAACTTTAGAACCCTCTACTTTGATAGAACCAAACACATCACCCTTAGAAGTTTAGGACTAGTTAGGCAAACTAGGAAAACCTTAGAGGGAAAAACAAATCTTGGAGGAATCTAGTAAATCTAAAAATTCCATTAGGATACTATCTTTACAGGTATCCTATACTTTTACTCCTCCGTTTAATCTTATTCTCCCGTTTTAAACCCTATCCTTCCGTTTCCCCTCATCCTTCTATTTTAAATCTCACTCTCCCGCCTTCTTACTCTACCGTTTAACCCTACTTTTCCGTTTAAACCCACTTCTCCGTTATCTCTCACTCCTTCATACCTTCCTATTTCATCCCTTGCCTTCCTTCCTTCCTCTTCACTCCTTCCTATAAAATCCACTCTTCCACTTTCATCCTTCCTTTCACTCCTTTCCATCTTTTCGTTCCTCCGTCATTTTTCACTCTGTTTTTCCTACTCTATATTCTCTCCCTACCCTGTCCTACAATGTTCTAAGAATTAGAACTTGTATTTCTCGTCATATCGCAAGATTCTATTAGTTAGATCTTGTAAGAATATCTATGCCGAACTTTAATCCTCATTATGTTCGACTATGGTATTATACTATCTCGCTTTGCAAAAGTTGTAAGAATGATATAACGTCCGTCACACTAGTCATAACATGGTATAGCTACCAGGTAATTAGTTGCTCAACAGAGAGGTTGTAGAACTAGCTACCATGACTAGAATTCGTTTCTACCGTGGCTAGAACTTGTATCTACCATGGCTTGAACTTGTCTCCACCATGGCTTGAACTTGTTTCCACCATGATCGGAACTTGTCTCCAAAACATTCTTGGACCACATTTCCTTAAATGTGGACTACTTTTCCGTTTTTCCGCCGATACTACTTAAGGATGATTTATGATGACTATTCTATAAAAATGAATTTGGACGCTCTTTCATTTTAAGAAGAAAGTTATAAATCGAATGGATCATGAATTTATAAGCTCTTGTTTACAAGAATTGGGACGCATTTACTTGTAAGTAATGAGATATAAACAAATGTGACCAATTATCTGGCACATATACAAACAATTCCTACTCCGTTTGTACAACTCCTTTCCTTCCTCTTATATTTCTCGACTCATTCTTTCCCCTACTCCTACGTTCATCTAAATCTCGGGATGAGGTTTATTCTAAGGGGGTAAGACTGTAACAATCTACAAAATCTCATCACTATCATTCCCATTACAAATACCTATAGTAGTTATTTCACAGGTAAATTTTTGCTTTTTATTTGCATTTATTACTTGCATGACTCTCTAGACCTGCCCACGTATCCACACAAGCCAAATAACTCAACACTCACATCCTATAAACCCCTGATATGTCAAGCATAAGACCACAACAACACCACAATAAGTAATTTACCAATCTAACACACTAAACTTACCACAAATCTATAATAAACCCTAATTAAGCCCTAATTAAACCTATGTCCTTACTAAACCCTATATGCTTAACTAAACTAGTTTAAAAGTGTCCAAGGCTTAAGTATGAGTTAACTTAGGAACATTAGGATACCTTAGGACCCTTAGGCACTAGTACAACCCATTAGAGCTTAGGTACAAGTCCCTTAGGCACAAAACCATAACTAGGTTATAACTTCCCGAAAACTAGGTCAAACCTTCCCAAATCTTTCCCATAAGTTACCACTGATGAGTGTTCAAACACTCATCATTTTTGGTCAAATCTGAGCTGCAAAACAATTAAAAACACTCAAAGATGCATCAAAATGCTGAAAATATCTCAAAATTGTGTTTTATATGTTTCAGATGCAAAATAAGTAAAAACAGATGAAAAACAAACAAAGTTTGCATAATTGGCAGTTTTAGTCCCCCAACTTTCAAAACTTGTCAAAATTAGTCCCTGGTCAAATTATTTCAAAGAAAAGTAAAAAAAAGGTCCTTGGGAATTTAAAAGTTGTCAAAATTAGTCCCTGGATGAAAGCTTTTAAGAGTTGGCAATTCTAGTCCCTCGAGTTTGAAAAAATGACACAAATGGTCCTTGGAAGTTTAAAATGGAAAATAATCAATTTTGGTCCTTGTAATATTAAAACTTGTCAAATTATGGTCCTTGTGAGTACTTTGGGAAAGTTGCATTTTAGGTCCCTGATTTTTAGATTTTTACGTTTTAGGTCCTTGTGGTTTCCTAGTTAATAAAACAAATGGGCTCTTTATTATTTCTACCCAAAAACAAGCCAAGTCCATACCCCTTGGCCCATTCCACAACCCACGGCCCAAGAAACATAAATTATAACCCCCCGTTTATTAAACCCCTCGTTGACTCGGTCATACTCACCCCTAACCCCCTTTTCCCTCCCCCAATCCTCCATTGCTAAAACCTTAAAACCAGGGAGGTTTGTCCTCCCCACATGCCTCCCTATCACTCCCTTCCACCTTTCCTGTCCCCTACAACACATCCCAAGCATTTAATGTTTCACCTGCAACACCTAACCAGACCCACTGGCTTATACAACTTTTCTCGCCAAAAATAAAAGCAACGGCCAAGATCAAATTGGCCCATCCAATGGCTCCAAAGAGAAGTGGGAAAGAGAGAGAGGGCTGGGAGAAGCCCTATAAGTCAAGAAAAAAGGAGAGAAGCAGGAGTAGTTTTAGTTTTTAGTTATAACTTAGTGTAAAATGTCGTTTTTAATATAATTCCATTTCCAGTTGTATTAACTCTATTTGACCTTAAATTCAAGTGTTCTTAGTTAATTTCACAGTTTGCAATTTTCAGTTAAAATCTCATTTTGCACCAAATGTGTTAAAAGTTGTTGGTTCTTAATCCTTTTAGCTCATACTAGTCCCTGATAAGCTTTTATAAGCTTTCCTAAGCTCAGTATGCATTAAAAAAAGGTTTTAGCATAAATTTCCAAAAATCACTAAATAATTAGCTTAAAAATCAAAAATCAATTTAGAAGATGCAAGAAGTAAGGAGCATGGTGGAATCTGGATGCAAATGGTATTAGTGCTTCGTGGGAAGCTTTAGGTTGTGATTTGGATACCTTGGTACTTTGTTTTGAGCACTGATCAATTGTAAGCCCATTTTTTCAATCTTTGGATGTTTACTGTAGACTAGCTTTATCTCTGATCATTTGTGTTAATCTGATGTTTATGATGCTTAGTTAGATTTAGGTGTTAGATAGTTTAGTTTAGAGTTTGTTTATCACTTGTGCAAAGTCTCATTTTAACTGTGATAGTTATCTTATGTTGCTATTTGGTAATTGCTCACTGTTCATTTCTCATTTCTGAATGCTTTATGCTCATTTCATGTTATTACACCTTTTTCATTGTTTGTTGTTCACTGGTTAAGGTTAAATCCCCTAGTTGCTTTGAAAATCATAGATAGTGAGAATATCAAGCGGTGTTTGGCTTATGACTGTTAGCCATAATCTGGTCTGTGTTTGATGTTGTCTCTGGTTTACACATGCTATAATAGGTCACAATAGAACATTTCAAACATAAAATACCAGTGTTGTTCCTTGAAAAGGTCAAAATGCCCTTGAATTCTCCCTAGCAGTTTCACTGTTGGATTTCTAGAATCCAATTTCATTCATATCATTTCATAATCAGTTGTTTTAGCTTTAGATCACCTCATTATAGCTTATTATCATGGTTTCATTTAATTAGAACCAATCAACGTTCATTTTGGTCAACACAAGTCCATAATCAAAAAGTCAAAATTTTCAGTAAATAAGTTTTCGAATTAACTAGTAGATTTTCTATAGGGTTTAATATTGAGTTTCATACCTTGTGCTTTTAGGAATAGAATATTTTGCTGCTTATCTTGTCTAGAGTATTTTTAGTTATTTTTGTTAGTTGGTTAAAATGCTTATTTATTAGTTGCTATTTAGCTGTTTATCTTATAGTTGTCCTGTGCACAACTTTTCTAGCATATTTCATAAGCTTGCACAGTGCTCAATTATTGAGCTTAATGTGTGTAGTTTGGCTTTTTGGAAAGCCCTTCTTTCTGGCTTCATGATCATGTGCTCATATGCTATTTTATAGCTTATTATCACTGCTTATTTTTGCCTCCAAGTTCTTTCTTTTGAAACCTTTATACTGAGTGCTCAGTATAAGGTGCCATTTTCACAAGCTCATTGTGGGCTTGTTTGTGGGTCCCATCATGAGTTTCTTGTCTTTTTGAGAAGCCCACAGAACCAGCTTGTTAGATATAAGCTCATTTTCCATTTTTTAGCTTATTTGATAAGCCCAATTGGCCCTGCTAAGTAGCTGCAGGCCTGTTCTTGTTTTCAGTGGATATTGGATTTTCTTAATTGCTTTTAGCAGCTTATTCAGTGTAATCTATTTTTTGTTTTGGCTTCTTCCTTGCACAAGTCACTTTATTCCATCTTATTTTCATCCTTGGTTCAGTTGTGTAGCTTCTTGTTAGCTTTTTCTAGTTCTAAATCCCTTTTAGCTTTTCTTTGTGTGCATTGTTGAGGTTTTTAGTTCATCCACAGCTTATTTGTGAGTTTATAAAATATGTTTTTACAAAAGTTTCTTATTTTTGTTGTTAAATTAGTTCTGCAAAAGATAAACAAAAAAAATAAAATAGTTGTGAAAAGTGGCAGGAAGTGGGATTCGAACCTGAGCCATTTGGTTCATACCTCAAGCTGAGGCCGAGCACCATCTCCCCTACACATCACTTAGTGTTTTATCTTTCTAGGGTTTTATTTATAGTACTCTTTTCCATTTTGGCTTAATAAACTTATACAGCTTATTTTTCTGCTTATTTATAAGCATTTCCAGCTTTTTATATTTTTCTTAACTCTCTGATAATCTTAAGTATTTTTAGAAAAAGTTTGGAATTTATTACTTTTTATTTAGTATTTATAATAAATCAAATTAGTTTAAATAGTTATTAAATAGTTTTTAATTAATAATAATTATTTAAATAGTCGAATAAATATTTTTCTTTTTCCAATAATTTTCTTTTATCATTAGGTTTGTAAAAAAAAGTAATTTTCACATCCCTAGGATTTTTATAGCTTAAAACTCTCTTTTTATTTCGTTCGTTAAACGTAGTTTTTAATTAAACGTACATGCTTTTAATCTTTAAACGTTTCTAGGTGATTTGGTTTCACGTTTTCATTAATATAGTTTATTTAAGTCATTTTCTTTCTTATTCCTTAGTTTAATCACTCAAACCCTAATCCTGTTCAAAATCACCCGATCACAGAAGTCGTTTGTAATACCATTCACACCTCGTTGGGATTAAACGACCCATGAATATTCTATACTCCTTGGTTATTGATTTGGCCCAAGCTGTTTGACCTTGTTGACCATTGGTCGATATTGTCTGACCTTTGAGGCCAATCAACCACCACTTAGTATAAACCTCTTAGGACTTAGGATTAGTCACTAGACACTCTTAGGAACCTAATCTAGGTACTACACCCTAAGCTAGACCTTAATCACTCACTAAACAAAATTAGGACTAAACTAAACCTAAACTTAACCCTAATCCTAAAACTAAGTACCTTAAGCACCTCAAACACCTCAAGCACCTAGCCTAGCACCTTAGTAATGCTTAGCACATACCCTAGCACCTCTAAACACCTCACAAAAGTAGGTGCATCACATACTTGTCACCTACTTAGGTCTCGGCTAAGTTAAACACCCTAAACCACCCTAAACCACCACAAGCAGCTTACAAGCACCTCCCCCACCACCTTGTGGCCAGCAAAACGCCACACACACACCTCCATAGCTACTTACAAGTAGGTGCATCACCTACTTGTGTCGCGGCTGCATAACCACCACATACCACCCTATAACCGCCTATAGCCTCCATGACTCACCTTGTAGCTTTGAATAGTAAGCTACTAGCTTGTATGAGTCACCTCCCCCCCCCCTCGACACNCTTTCATTTCAATTCACCCCATTTCACTTCTTTTCCCCTCACACCTTCTGGTCCTAAGGGTAGTAGTAGTGACCTAGTAACCTTAGAAGTCGAGAGCTATAGGTCTAAGACCTTGTCGAGTTCCATTTTAGGCCGAGCAAACCTTAGAAACCTAGAAAACCCCTCGTTAACCTTTCTCTAGTCAAGTAAGCCTTACATTTTGAATCTATTAGCTGTATATTAGTACTAGGATAGTATTAGGATGCCTTAGATCCAATTAGGAACTTTGCCTAAGCCTTGAACACTAGAACTAGTTATTTTTCTTTTTTTAAAACCCTAAATAGAGTCAAATACATGTTTACATGCTTTAAGTCCTTTCCATAAGCCCTAAGCTAGTTTAAGCAACTTAGATAAGCTAAAATTTGTTAAACATAAGCTAGGAAACCTTTTTGTTTCATAAAAATATAGTTTGCATGGAATTAGGACTAGTTTTGCAAAGTTTTCCATGCATAGGGGTATATATGGTAACTTTCTAAAAATATTAAGTCTAGGGACTATTTTTGACATTTCTTAGAAGTTATAAGTATAAGGACCCTTTTTGCAAAGTTATAAAATCCTAGGATATAAAGTTAAATAGTTATAAACTTAAAAGGACTAGTTTTGCAAAAGTTATAAAGTTAAAGGTATAAATGGTAAATATAGAAAACTTATAAGTCCAAGGGTCATTCATTTTTCTAAAATATATAAGTATAGGGACTAATTATGTCAAGTTTAGATAGTTATAAACATAAGTAATATAAGTTTAGGGTAGATTTTGTAAATATGTTAAACTATAAGGGTATAAAGTAAAAATATTAAAGTTAGAAGCACAACACAATACTAGGGAGCTTCATGTGAGGAGTACTATGTGGATATTTCGTTTTGACGAGTTTGTTGGGTTTACGATTTAAAGTGCCCTGACTCCTCAAACGATTATTGCATATACTTCTGAATTATGATGGCCCGAACGGTGTTATGTTATAACTAAACCCTAATAACAATATAACTCAATAGTAAGGAGCTTCATGTGAGGACTATTAACTTCTGAATTATGATGGCCTGAACAGTATTATGTTGATAACATAATACAATAGGAAGGAGCTTCATGTGAGGAGTCTTATACTTCTGAATTGTGATGGCCTGAACGGTGTTATGTTATATCTAAAACCCTAAAAACACTAAGAATGATTACTTAAGAAACTTAAACTAAACAACTAAAGCTTGACATACATCCACAACTACAACAACATCAGGATACGTGAGTAAGGTAGTCTAGTTTTCGAGTCACTATTTGCATCAATTAGATTTCCCTAAACCCAGGTGAGTTTCGTAGCCTCACACCTTTTAAATTCCATGAGTTTTGATAGCCTCACACCTTTTAAACGCTTTCTAAATGCTTTACAAACCTATGAGGGGGATACTTGCTACTTGCTTTACTTTAAAACCGAATACAAGTCTTTTTCTTTGGTTGTTGCACGAGTAAACTAACTGCCACCACTACATAACTAAAATTCATGAATCTAATCATTTGGGATATTTTACCCACGCGAACGCGAATATAGTTGATAGATCTATTGGAGTTTGACAACTCCCGTTGGTATTAACATCTCTCTGGATAGTACCAATAAGTACTATATTTGAACCCACTGAAGGATTAACTTTGGCAAGTTATCCTTCCCATCCCCTTATGGTTGGGTCTGCAGCCCCCATGACCCGGATTGTTAACGTGTGGTTCATGAGCTTAGTGCGACACACCCCACTCTTGATAATTGTGCATGCATCACAATTATCACACACACATAAAAAATTTGTTTTACCACAGAAAATTATTAGATTCTTGCCTTTCAAAGAATTTCCATCCCAGATGGGTGTAACAACGTAGCCTAGGGAACTTGTATTCACTAACACTTAAACCTATGATTCTCACTCAACACCTAGTGTTGACTTTTTAAGCATGTATCCTAGGTATATCACTATTACGGAGTTATGGCGGAAGGAGGCACTGAACTCGGAGGATTTTTCAAACCGGTTATCATTCAAACCTAATATAACACTTAGACTTTGGGACCTCATCAATAGTAAAAGTATATCTTTTACTATAAAAACTTTGATAATTAAATGAATGATAACTAAATATCAATAAACGTCTCTTTTCGAGTCGTTTTCTATTACTGTAACTGTGATTCCATGAAGTAATACCCCAACCCTTAATCCGCTGCGAACCGTGAAAATTGGGGTGTTACACATACACAGCCATCACGTCAACACTATCATCAAACCTGAAGCGGGCCATCCTATCATAATAGATCTGCCTCTGAGTAGCATGAAGCTCATCCCACAATGACTGAATGCTACGATCATAATGACGACTGTCAATATCCTGAAACACCTCTTTCAGGGTCAACTACTCCACCATCTTCTCCATCTCAACCATCCTCCGATCTAGCGAATCCAAACACTCCTAAAGCTCAGAATCTGACTCCTCGGCTGGACCTAGCCTAGTTGCATGCTCATGCAATCCAACATACACCTTATCCATAGCCTTCTTCCCTTTCTTCATCTCCTTGATCAAATCTACAACCTCAGACGGTCGATAACACGTGCTCCTAGACAATGACATGTAACAACCCTGACACCAAGTGAGATCATTCCTCAAGCGGCTCAACTCATCACTGACCTCTGACTGAGTAACACGTGCAGCTGTCAAAGACTCTCCAATCTCATGCGTCGACGGAATCTCAGTCTCAAGCGCATGTCCGAATGCCTCAGACGTATCCGACTCATAAGTGACATCTGATATAACAGGCGAAGGTTGCGTGGGAGTAACATCCTGATCCTCCTCCATAAACTCCTCATCATCCTCCTCATCATCATCATCACCATCACCATCATCCATCTCCTCGTCTCCATCAATCTCATCCTCAATACCAACATCATCCCCTATACCTATCCCATCATCAAAACCAACATCAACATCATCTCCTATACCTACCTCATCATCCAAACCAACATCAACAACATCTCCTATACCTACCTCATCATCCAAACCAACATCAACATCCAACTCAAACTCATCTCCTACAGGCAATGGATCAACAACTGGTGGGACTGGAACCTGACCGGTGGGAACTGGGGTAGACATTATACTCTACAAGAGTATAGGAAAAGTATAAAAATACTAGCCAAATTTTCATGGAAAACCGTTTTATATGCAAAGGTATAATAGTCCGAAACTCCAAATTAATCATAATATCAAACATGCATATATAAAGTTTAAATAAATACCGGGAGCGCGAAGTGGCACGGAGGGCTGGCGGCTATCTGATCTGAAAAACATTTTGACTCCAGGAAAAAGTTTATAGTCAAGTGCGAGCTCGTTCTCTATAAACCTGTCTCNCAACACGGGACGTTTATAAATGTTTCAAAACATATCATTCGAGTTTACAAACCATTTAGAGTTCAAAGACTCTTTATCAAAGTAGCAGCGGAAAAGTAAATAGAGTTTGCAGCGGAAAATAACAAAGTTTAGCAGCGAAAATAACAAAAAACACACAAAAGGTTTTACGAATGATATGAAAATAAAGATAGTAAAGATAGTTAAGCTGCCATGACATATAGCCTCCTTGGTCCAAGCCACTCCACCATTCCCCAAAAGTATGCTCCCAAAAGCTAATTAGTAGTACCTGAAATACATGCTTAAAAGTCAACAAAAAGGTTGCGTGTAATCCATAGATTAATAAATAAAGTTGAGCACAAGATTTTAATCATAAGATATGAGCAATATATGCAAATACTGGGTAATCAAGGTATCAGACAATATATAGAGGCATCCCTGTGCATATAATATTGTTGATGATGCTAAGCTCATGACACGCAAAACGTTAACCAACAATCATAAGTCGACAATAACCACATAATTTCATAATATAACAAATGCCCGCAAGGCCGGGTACTTGCCATATACCCAGCAAAATCGAATATAGTACACCACAAATTGCCTATCTAGCAAAAGGAGTGGGAGGGTCAATTCCTATAGGCCTATATCCCTATATTCATGCTTACTCGCAAGTGATTAATGGTTCATGATCTGAGGGTCTTGCATGGCAAGATAAGCTACTTAGCACATCGTCAGGAAAGCATACCAATCAGGAAAAGCATACCAAAAACACTTGTGCTCAGAAAACATTTAAAGCATGTATCTCACCCCATGGGTTTATAAACAATTAAAAGATTAAAAGCGGGGCTATGAATCACACATTAACAGCAGCAGGAAATGAGATATAATAACCAAGCAAGTAATACGTCACGTCAAACGAATCTCAGCACAACTTAATCAATATAAATGGCATAACTCAGAAATAATACTCGAACATATCAATAAACAATACTTGAATAAAAGGTTTCAATAACAATGACGTTTGAGAAAATAGATTTGAAAGTCTCGTGTGGAAGACAAGAAAGATAGAAAAGTGGAACAAGTTGACGAAACGGACGATAACCCAAGAAAGATGAAAGTAGACGAAAGAGTATCTCGAAGAAAGATATCGAAATGAAATGAATAAACACTCGAATAAACAACAAACACATGGAATACTAGTTTCGGCTTTTCCCATTTTTCCCAAAATATAACGTTGAAAACAATATAAGTTGAAAAGGTTTTTAAATAGTTAACAATTCTTAAACAATCAAAGTTTATAAAAGATTTTACGAAATTTCAGCATGACCTGCCCATTTATACAACATTTTCCCGAGTTCAACGACTCTTATATATCATATTAATCTCTAAAAATCACAAGTTATAATATACAATTGGACATATTATTTGCGTTAATATTAGTTGTTTAGTTTTATCGACTATTTCATATTATTCGTACCAAAGGGTCCATAATATCTAAATAACCAACACCGTAAATCCAATACGTCCAATCCTTGTCCACAACATATATCATCACAATATAGTAATCCGGATCCAAGTCCAATGTCACAACCAATTCCCTTAACTATAATCAACTTGTTTTATCGTTTCATATTTATTAGTTCCATTTATATAAGCCGTAAGCCGAAACCGTTATCGAAACCACGACGAAATAGAAATAAACAACAAAACAATAATAAAAACAACATAACATAGCTGTGACTCGCCACGAGCCGTGGCTCGAACCCACTGGTCGAGGGGCTCGGCCGAGGACAAAACCAAACCAAACAGACCTAAAATTAATCCAAGTCCAATCCAAACTCATCCACAACAACAAACACTAATAATAACAACAACATCAATAAAAAAATCACCACACCGAGTCAATCGAGTTGACTCGGTGGTGGTGTGAGTCGACTGCCGAGACAAGAGGGGGCCCACACGAGTTTCACAACAAGTTTTTGAAGCCATTTTCATCATTAAAACTTTATATTATTCTGATTTAATAAAAAGATAAAACTAGAGTTTTGATAAAAAAAATGTTTTTATTGAAGAAAAAGATAAGAAAAGGGTGTGGGGGTGCTCGGTTACCAACAAAACACAAAGGAGGTGGGTGTCGCTCGATGGTGGTGGCGGCGGAGGTATGAGGTGGTGGTGTTGGGGCGGGTTTTGGAGTACGTGAGTAGTACGAGTGGAACGGGGGTGTCCCGATCTATTTAATGGTGTAAGAAAATAAATGTGGTCGGAAAATTTTCCGGTGACCAGAGATTGGCCGGAAAGTGGCCGGCGGTGGTGGCCGGTCGGCGTGAACAAAGAGAGAGAGAGAGAGAGAGAGAGAGAGAGAGAGAGNTGGTATGAGGTGGTGGTGTTGGGGCGGGTTTTGGAGTACGTGAGTAGTACGAGTGGAACGGGGGTGTCCCGATCTATTTAATGGTGTAAGAAAATAAATGTGGTCGGAAAATTTTCCGGTGACCAGAGATTGGCCGGAAAGTGGCCGGCGGTGGTGGCCGGTCGGCGTGAACAAAGAGAGAGAGAGAGAGAGAGAGATGAGAGAAGGGAGTGAGAGTGTGTGTTGTTTATTAGTGAAAATGAAATAAAATATATAATAAAATGTTTATATATTAAGTTGGTGGGGTGTGAAGTGAAAATATGGGGTGTGAGGGGTGGAAAAGATAAATACCACGAGGGACCATTGTTGCTAACTAGCAAAAATTCTCGCAAAAACAGTTTGGAGCTCAAACGACATAGCAAACGGGCTCGAAAAATTACGAAACTTGCGCCATTATTCACGAAATCATTTTCCCAATAAAATCAAGTATAAACTTTAAAGTTTTTCTCAAACTTAATATAATTCAATAAATTTGGCAAATGCAATACGATTCGAGTTTTCTAGGTTGTGCTGAGTCAATCAAGGAATAAAGTTCTCGTTTCCAAATATATCTCACGTTTCTCAAGCCCAAATAACATGCAATATTAAAATACCTTTATTTTTATTAAATGGTTCAAGCTATCTTAAAATAGATGAGATAGGCCATTTACATCAAATGGAACAGATGGGTTGTTGCATTCAAACGGGTCAGACATGTATTTGTGCTTAACTGGGTCAGATAGGTCTTTGTAATAATAGTAACATAATGTTTTTTTTTAAAGTTTCAAAAGTCCGGTGCCATTCTATCCAAAGTTTCTCTATTCAACTATTTGTGGCCAAAGACAGCTATTTTAAGTATTCAAGTTTACTCGTGGCTCTTTTGAGGATTTTGACCCGTTTATATGTGTATGAGTCTGTTTATGTGTATTTTAACACAATTGGGTCAGATAATTTTTCAAGCTAAAATGAAGTGGGTCGAATAGGTTAGAAGTTAATTCGCAAGTCTAATTTTATTGCGGACATCTGAATTGATTTAGCTAAATGCTTGGATTGTTATTTTACTAATAGTGTTTTAATTTTATCTACTAATATTTAACAAACTGATTATTCATAATAAAAAAAATTCTTTTAAAAAAGGACAAAACTTGCTATGGGTGAATGTAACCTTCTACATTTTGATTGTCTACTGATATAGTAGCTAGCAGATTTATAGCATAACCTACATTGCATGTTTCTATAAATTTAGTTATAAAACTGAACACCTCCTTAGATAACACAGTAGTAATGTAAGATTACCCATGACTCTTTTGAGAATTTTGACCCATTATGGTTTGTTTGCTCAGTTATGTGGCATTTACTAAATTGACATAAAAAATAACATGTATCATAGAAAAACCAATTCACATAAATTACACTCACATTGCACTTACCAACATTTTAGGGAGCATGTTCACGGTATTACGTTAATACATCGTTAGCCATAAAGATTCTTGAATAAAACTCTTCATTACCGCAATTCATAGGCCTAATGAGATACCTGGATTCGTAATTAGAATAAAAGGAGATTAGGGTGTTGGAAGGGGTACGTATAGAGGTAACCAATGTTTTGTGATTTTGTAGCTTATACTTTTCTTTTTCTTTATTTTATATGTGACCACAATGTTTTCTAGAAACAGTTACCTAGATCCAGAAAAATGCATAGAAATAAGATGATAAGTGTCTCATTCATCACTAATTCAACCATTTTAGAACTAACCTAACATCATCCGATGGTTAACAACGAATCTCCACAATCATTGAAAATCACAAATAACGTTAACTATCGGTAACCAAACACATTTGCAAGAAACATCAATCTAAAACCCCAAACGCAATTAATTGCAAATACAAAAATCAACAATTAAATATAAACAAATTATTAAGTATGTATATCATAATCGATAAATAAGATAAGAACATACCATTGATCCAGGGCTTTCCTTTAATCAACCTTAAAAAGAAAAAGAATTGTGATTACAGATTTGATCTCTTTAAAATGAAGGGTCGGATATCTTTTATGGTGGATCAATCGTGGTGGTCGGGTGGTGGTGGCGTGTTGCCAGGGGAGGTATGAAGGTGGGTGAAATCTTTGGTTTTTTTTCCTCCGGTATAGGCTTGGTAATTGGCATGTATTGAAAGTTAGATCACATGCTACTTTTGGCCCTTCAAGTTTTACAAAATCAGTCCTGCTTTTTAGATGTTTTTTCTATCACATTGTTGCCACACATAGTTTTTGATGGGATTATTCATTCTACACGAATTTGTTAATTTTGACCAAATTAGATTTAATTTTGACTTTTTAATAGCCAATTAAATCGCATGATTTTGCACGTGTGTCAGTTTTAAGCATCCTGATTGGTCCAATTTTTTTTCTCATAAGATTGTTTTGTCAAAAAAACTCCAAAATCAAGTAATTCCTTTATTATATAAAAGATTACATTAACAATATTGTACATTATATATTCAATACTTACACTTTGGTTATATATAAAATTAATCATAAAACCAGATGATATATTAATTACTCCCTCCATCTTAAAATTATAGTCCATATTTCCTTTTCGTGATGTCTCAAAATAATTGTCCACTTTCTTATTTAAGTAAAAACTAGAGAATATAGTAAGGGAATATTTTCTTTGAGTGGTTGAAAACTAAAGTGGCCACACTTTTAATAAACTATGTGATTCTTGTCTCTTGACAATAATTTTGAGATGGAAGGAGTAATTATTATCAATTAAAGAATTATTTTAAAACATAAACTATTATTTTATGTATAAAAATAGGAAGAGTAGTAAAAGAGAAAAAATAGTGGGCGTCTTTCTTTTTAAAAAACCTACCTCACCCCTACTTTTATAAAACCCTCCTATTTGGTATTTGAAATCTAAATTCGGATGACAAAATTTCAACGAAACAAAGGTTTCTCTTTCTAAATTCAAAACCCAATCTAAAGCTATAAAACAAACGGACCCTGAATGTACTTCTTACATTCTTCTCTCATCATACAGTTTTGTCATCAGTTTATATTTTGTATTTCTGTCAGTTTAATACTTTTGACTTATTAAACTTTATATTTTTTAGTGTTGTTCCTCTTTACACATTTAGTTTAACTACAAAGTTAATCTACCCATGTTCCATGCTTAAGTGATGTAATGAAATACTTTGTAAATAAGAAATAAAACTTAAAGTAAATGACACAAAAGTTTTCAACATTTAAATTCTTATTAGAAGTAAATCAAAGAAAATTTATACCCAAGTGTTTACGGCCTAACACTTGGGATTGAATAACAAGTGTGGTATGGTCTCCTATTTAAACTCAAAGTTAAACTTTGATTACAACTAGGCTAACCAACTGAGTTCGGCTCAAGGACTTAGTTGTATTTGTAGGAGTAAAAGTGTATGTGAATGTCTTAGTATTTAGTGCACAAACTTGTCACTTNGATGGTTAACAACGAATCTCCACAATCATTGAAAATCACAAATAACGTTAACTATCGGTAACCTAATTAGATGATTCATTAACAATTTTAACAAAAATTTAACAGAAGCTGCATTCCTTTTTCTAAACTAATTCAACAATTTTATACCTAAGGTAACAACTGACATTATGACAACTTCAATTAGCAAAACCCAACCAAACACATTTGCAAGAAACATCAATCTAAAACCCCAAACGCAATTAATTGCAAATACAAAAATCAACAATTAAATATAAACAGATTATTAAGTATGTATATCATAATCAATAAATAAGATAAGAACATACCATTGATCCAGGGCTTTCCTTTGATCAACCTTAAAAAGAAAAAGAATTGTGATTACAGATTTGATTTCTTTAAATTGAAGGGTCGGATATCTTTTATGGTGGATCAATCGTGGTGGTCGGGTGGTGGTGGCGTGTTGCCAGGGGAGGTATGAAGGTGGGTGAAATCTTTGGTTTTTTTTCCTCCGGTATAGGCTTGGTAATTGGCATGTATTGAAAGTTAGATCACATGCTACTTTTGGCCCTTCAAGTTTTACAAAATCAGTCCCGCTTTTTAGATGTTTTTTCTATCACATTTTTGCCACACATAGTTTTTGATGGGATTATTCATTCTACACGAATTTGTTAATTTTGACCAAATTAGATTTAATTTTGACTTTTTAATAGCCAATTAAATCGCATGATTTTGCACGTGTGTCAGTTTTAAGCATCCTGATTGGTCCAATTTTTTTTCTCATAAGATTGTTTTGTCAAAAAAACTCCGAAATCATGTAATTCCTTTATTATATAAAAGATTACATTAACAATATTGTACATTATATATTCAATACTTACACTTTGGTTATATATAAAATTAATCATAAAAGCAGATGATATATTAATTACTCCCTCCATCTTAAAATTATAGTCCATATTTCCTTTTCGTGATGTCTCAAAATAATTGTCCACTTTCTTATTTAAGTAAAAACTAGAGAATATAGTAAGGGAATATTTTCTTTGAGTGGTTGAAAACTAAAGTGGCCACACTTTTATTAAACTATGTGATTCTTGTCTCTTGACAATAATTTTGAGATGGAAGGAGTAATTATTATCAATTAAAGAATTATTTTAAACCATAAACTATTATTTTATGTATAAAAAAAGGAAGAGTAGTAAAAGAGAAAAAATAGTGGGCGTCTTTCTTTTTATTAACCTACCTCACCCCTACTTTTATAAAACCCTCCTATTTGGTATTTGAAATCTAAATTCGGATGACAAAATTTCAACGAAACAAAGGTTTCTCTTTCTAAATTCAAAACCCAATCTAAAGCTATAAAACAAACGGACCCTGAATGTACTTCTTACATTCTTCTCTCATCATACAGTTTTGTCATCAGTTTATATTTTGTATTTCTGTCAGTTTAATACTTTTGACTTATTAAACTTTATATTTTTTAGTGTTGTTCCTCTTTACACATTTAGTTTAACTACAAAGTTAATCTACCCATGTTCCATGCTTAAGTGATGTAATGAAATACTTTGTAAATAAGAAATAAAACTTAAAGTAAATGACACAAAAGTTTTCAACATTTAAATTCTTATTAGAAGTAAATCAAAGAAAATTTATACCCAAGTGTTTACGGCATAACACTTGGGATTGAATAACAAGTGTGGTATGGTCTCCTATTTAAACTCAAAGTTAAACTTTGATTACAACTAGGCTAACCAACTGAGTTCGGCTCAAGGACTTAGTTGTATTTGTAGGAGTAAAAGTGTATGTGAATGTCTTAGTATTTAGTGCACAAACTTGTCACTTTAACTACACTTGATGCGCGTGGATTGCAACACGCACTACGTTTTACCTCTCGAGGGATCTCGAGAAGCTTGCAATCCCCACCAGGCAGTGTACCTGACCGATGTAGTATAGTG